>MU271391.1:4575-75253 GCA_021432655.1 Atractiella rhizophila
TGTCACCTTATGGTATCCGCTCTCTCTCCGTCGAACACAAGGAAAAGCCGTACTCCATGACTGTCAACAATCAAGAATTCAGTGTGAACTACTGGCCAGGAGACTCCCACAGTCCTATGTTTGGCGGCAACAGCAATTGGAGAGGACCTATCTGGCTCGCAACTACATTCCTTCTGATTGAGAGTTTGCAGAGGTTCTATCAGGTTCGTTGTCCACATCTTGATGCTGAAATTGCTCAGAGGATTATGTAGTATTACGGCGATTCCTTCACTATCGAGTGCCCGACTGGCTCAGGGACGATGATGAATCTCGCTCAAATCGCTGACGAGATCCAGAAGCGTGTCATTAAGATTTTTGCTAGAGATGACGAGGTCGGTCTTCCCATCCTAAGTCGTCCAACTGGCTTTACTTAGAAGTGTGCAGGGGAGAAGAGCATACAACGGAGGAAATGATCGCCTAGACCACGATCCTCACTTCCGCGACCACATCCTCTTCTACGAGTACTTCCACGCCGACAACGCGAAGGGGATCGGTGCTTCGCATCAAACTGGATGGTTGGTCATTTCCTCTTCCAATCAGACCGGATGGTGATGCTCTTCACACAGGACTGGTTTGGTAGCGTGGATGATTTGGCAGTCGGGAAGGAACATCCCTGTTCCTCAGACGCCGAAATCTGCTGCTGCTCACTACTTGTGAGTCGCTTCCTTACCACCAGAGACCAATGGCTTATTCTGCGCGTGTAGCGACGAACACGTCCCTCCTACGCCTGGAGGATCGGAGTATGGGGACAGCTTGAGCATGTTCAGCAACTACAGTGCTTACGCTCCGAGCGAACCTGCCAACTTGGAGCCGGATGAGCTTTAAGACAATGCATACACATGGCATGGACTCAAAAGTGTGCTATCTGGCGTTTTCTGGAGATTTGGACTGAAAAGGATTACAGGAATTTCATGATTGGTTTTGTGGGCTCAAAATAGAAGGATTTGTGACTGTATACTCGACATTCTTCAATTGTAGATTTCTTATGGTGTTTCCGATAAGCGTGTGAGAGGTTCGATGGAGTTTGGTTAGATGGCCGCGTGAGACAACACGGAGACGCAACGAGAAAGCGGATAAGATTCGATATTGAAGGCAGGAGTGGTGATACATCTCACAATTACACTAAAATTCCAAATCACAAACACGAACGGTGGTCAGACAACCATTCTTCGAAAGTCCATACAACGAAACGGAACGCGAAATCCATGGATGTCTCTGAAGGAAGCGAAACCAAAAGCACAAATCCCCCCGTCGTCATTGCTCTCACTGCAAGCCAGACTCTCCCAATGCACCGGCTCCCGTGACGCGCCTCAACTCCTCTTCGAACTTCTCCGCCTTCTGCTTCCACGCGTCCCTCTCGTGCATCAACTTGTTCACTTCGTCTTCCAGCGACTTCACGTGTTCCTGCTTCCTGGCTCGGGATCGGCGAGCAGCTAACCTGTTTCCGGAAGACTGTGGTAAGTATATATTGGTCATGGAAATGAAGGAATGACGGACGTATTCTGCCGCCGTTTGATTTCGATCGAGGAGAGGAGGGATTGTGGGAGCTCTTGTCCGTCATCCCCGAGGTTGGAACCGTCTGCTGCTCGTACAAACATGAGTGTCAGCCGAGATGGCCTATTCTAAAGTGAAGTGAAAGGGAGACAAACCTTGCAATGAGTCGTCGATTGGAACTTCGTCGTTCGCGGTTCGTCGTTTCTTGGTTGGATTTCCACTGTTCAGCACGTGAGTGATTGGTTCCTCCCGATCAAGAGTCAAAGGAAAGGCGTACATCTGAGGGTCCGGCTTCCGAGAAGTTGCAGACGGCGTAAGGTACGTCCTGTGGAACAAGGGTCAGCCCTTGCGTTCATAGACAATGACGGATAAAGGACAAAGGGAACATACCTGGTTTGGGTGGGAGCGTCATACTCAATCAGTGGAGCCATCTTCCTCATCCCTCTCACCCTCCTGGTATTGTCACCGTCGTCCTTCAAGCTATTTACGGTTCGTTGAGTGTTCGACTGTCTCGCGCCTCCCGTGCTCCTCTTCCTCTTTCCGCTGGCAGTCACCTGCTGTGGCTCGTCTTCTTCCTCTAATTCATCCGCGATGGTAGGATCGACGTCGTCTTCCACGTCGCCATCATGATTCGTGAAGAAGTCGAGGCCGGAAACGGGTATGTCGCCTGAATTACGATTGGTCTGGAGGAAGCCAGTAGCGGCTGCGAGTTTCGCGAGTTGCTCGGCTGATGCGTTCGCTGAGAAAGGGACGGTAGACATGGTTTCTGTGGCTCTTCAAGGTAGACTGGGTTGAGGCGAGCCAAGGTTGTTTGGTAAACGTGATTCGCTTTCGAGGGCGAGATTCGATGGCGATGGTGACTCGTTGGGGAGTCACAAAATTTGAAGGGAGTCAGGGTTTTATGCGGACTGCGCGCGGCTGCGGAGTGAGTCAGTTCCCGTGGCAAACCTAATCCGGACAGCCTTCTTCTGCTCCGGCGGACACGGCACGCAAACACAAACAACTAAGCGAACAAGAAGCTCTGAAAGTGACTTGAAAGCTTGAATTTTGGAGATGGTCTTGCAAAACAAACACAAGGCGAAAGCTTCGTATAGATACAAGAAGGCTCATGGCATACCTACACGGCGTGAAGGTGTAAAAGGGAAGGAGGCAGAGCAGTTTCCCGCACTTCCCAGCCAAGATGTCGTGCACACTGGCAGTGGAAGCGAGGGAGATGCTGAAGAAGCAGAGGAAACAGGCGAAGCTGCGAACGGTATCGTACCACCTCTATTGATCGTGCAGATGCTGATGTTTAGGCAGACTCGAAGGCGACGGCGGCAGAGGAACAGAAAGCAGAGGAATCTGAACCAGAACCAGAAGTCGACCTCTCCTCCTTCCTAGCCAAGCAGCTCTCTCTGTCCTCATCTTCTGTACCACTGGGTTTCAAACCTGCCGATGACGACGATTTGGACTTACGTTACGTGAAAGATCGCTCGTCTCTTCCAAAGAAGCCTCTTGAAATATTGTCTGAGGAGGAGATGAAGAAGGTTGAGATCATGGATGAGGACAGGAAGAAGAGGGAGGCGATACAAGAGATCAAACAACGGCTAGGGAAGGGATATGTGGAAGAGAAGAAGAAGAGGAAGTTTGATCTGAAGAAGAATGTTGATAAGGAGCAAGAGGATCAGTTTGACATTGACGAGTTCCTGAATGAACCACCGTCTAGTATAAAAGAAGAAGGAGTAACAGCGAAGAGCGCAACTCGTCCGTCTTCTTCCTTCATCTTCGGCTGTTTGAAGCTGACGTTTTGGCGGAACAGGATCATTGACTCATTCTGCTCCAACGGACACTCCGATCGATGACTTTCTTGATGAAGTGCTACGAGACTCTTCCGGGACATTCGGAAGGGTAAAACGCTGATGATACTTCTTGTGTGTATTTCATCAAGTATAGGTGTTCTGTAAATGCTTTACTGTTGTACCATCGCTATGTCCCATGAGAACCATTGTGCCGTACGAGCCTGTCACATTTCTCCAGTTGGTACAGTGGAGAGCTATTTATGAGGGAAAGGAAAGGTGTTGACGGATTTTGAACGCTTTGGAAGATTGAGGCTTCAATCCTGTCTGTGTTTTGAATTTGTTATTCATATTCAGATTGGCTCAAGCCAGTGATTAATATGATTTCGCGAATTTTGTTGCAAGATGTTGAAGGTTAGCTGACCGTGGCTAACTTTGACTGTATGGGCTGACTTCTCCCCCTTCTCCCCCAATCAACTTCTTCTCTATCCTTCATAGGGCTAACTTCTCCATGGCGTCGTCTCCCGCCGCGTAATCTTGCAACCGATGCGGTCCCACAATCTACCTCTCAGAGATCTCATATCTCATCATTTCTACGCCGATGCTTCATTATCCCTCGTGAGCCAAACCAAGCTGATGTCGAACAACTCCATATTGTCCATCGTGATTGTTGGTGCCGGGCTCGGTGGTCTCTCAGCGGCCATTGCCTGTGCGATCGCAGGTCATTCAGTAACGGTACTGGAAGCCGTCGCTGAGCTTGCTGAAGTCTGTCCCCCTTCTCCTTTCTGTTCGATAGACAGCTCATACCGAGCCCGAGTGCTATAGATTGGCGCAGGTCTTCAGATCACACCAAATGCCGCAAAAATCCTGCGCACATATGGGCTAGGTTCTTCTCTGGAAGAGCTGGGTGCTGTTCCCACCTACATCGCCGTTCGTCGATATTCAGATGGCAAGATCCTGGCGTACGAGGATGGTTTCGATATCAATCTGAAGCGCAAATATGGCGAACCCTTCTTCGACATCCACCGCGCTGATCTCCAAATCATGCTCTACAACAAAGCAGTCTCCCTCGGCGTCAAAGCCATCTTCAACGCTCGCGTCGAGAAGGTGATCACGTCTCCCACTCCCCAAGTCGTGTCTTCCAAGGGAGATGTGTACACAGCCGACCTCGTCGTTGGTGCTGACGGTCTGTGGTCAAAATGCCGTGAATGTCTCCTTAATGCGGTCGACAAGCCACTCCCCACCGGCGATTTAGCGTACAGGATTGTCCTTACTCTGGAACAAGTGGATGATCCTGCCATCAAGGAATTGATCACCAAACCGTCCGTAAACTTCTGGATCGGCCCAGGCGCACATTCGGTTGGTTATTCTTTACGCGCAGGAAGGATGTATAACCTTGTCCTCCTCTGCCCGGACGATCTCGACGAGGGAGTCGCGAAGCAAGCTGGGACGGTGGAGCAGATGAAAAAGCTCTTCGAGAACTGGGATCCACAGTTGAGGAAGTTGTTGGATCATGTCAAGACGGCTGGAATAGACAAATGGAAGCTCATGCATCGAGAAGAGCTGGAAGCGTGGACCAACGAGGGGAAGAATTTCGTCTTGATGGGCGATGCATGCCATCCCATGCTTCCCTATCTAGCACAGGGAGCAAATTCTTCTATTGAGGATGGAGCGGTTCTCGGGAGATTACTGAGTTATGTGAAGAGAAAGGACCAGCTGAGGACTGCAATTAGTCTGTACGAGAAGTTGAGGAAAGAAAGAGGAGAGCGGATCGCAAGGGAAACATTTAAACAGGTTCGTGCCATACAGTTCTCAAGCACACGCCACGCTAACCGACCGCTGCCTTCCACTCTGATAGAGACATCAATTCCATATGCCGGATGGGAAGGAGCAGCAAGAACGCGACGCAATTTTCGAGGGATGGCTTGGAAAGGAATTGACAGAGCCGTTTCCAAGCAGGTGGTAAGCGTCCCACTCAGCTACCTTCGGAAGATAGCACTAAGGATGAAATGTAGGACTTGCCCCGAGGTTCAGCCGTGGTTATATGGTTATGACGCGTTTAATGAGGCAGATGCCGCTGCAAAGGATTTGTGCTCCCCGTAACTGCCAGCGAAACTGATTCATGCCACCCTACAATCACTCCGTCGAAGTAGCGCAACAACATTGATGAACAGTGGTATAAACGACAACATAGCTACAGCACTGCTGCTTATTAGTTACAGAAACGGAACAAAAGTTGATTTCCCTGCGTCTCCAGACACAGATTTTGCCTACCACCTGGGATCGGCAACGTCTTCATCCCCTTTCTCGTTCCACAACACCTCAAAGTAGCTCCCTTCGTAACGGTAAACACCTTCAGCCACATTGCAAGGCTTGAATCCTTGTTCCGTGTTATGAACGTCATAATCCAGCGCAAGAAGCCTCGTCGCAAAAGTGTCGAAAGCCCACGGGAGGTCACCGAACAATGGGGTGATGGATAGAGAAAATCGCCGAGACGCGTATTTCCTTCGATTCGCAAGAAACCTTGGGATCGTTTCGGGTTCGATGAAGGACCAATGGATGTCAAGTCCAACGAGAAGAGGGAAATTTGCAAGATCGTTCAGAAAATGCTCTGATATCACTCCCGATCGCTCGTGTCCACCATCGATAAGAATTTGGCCAAGGTCTGACGGGGTGTAAGCACAAATTGATACATAGAAAACGCACTTACTTTGCAAAAGACAAAAATGGCGATCGAGAGGCTCCGACATCAGTGGACCGAGTTCAATTTGAGAATCAGAGTGTGGACGAAAGTGACATGCGAGCCCGTACAAGTGAGGTCGGAGACTGGACGTGATCCCCAGAAGTTCCAGGGGACTCAGGAGACCAGGCCAAAAGCTTTCGAAGCTAAAATTAAAACCAAATCCATGTTTCTCTGACGGCGCAGTTGGCAGAAGAAAGGGCAAAAAGGCTCGCAATGTGGTAGCATGGACAGGGCATGCTCGAATCGTCAAAGTTCGCAAGTTTGGAGCAACCTGTCCAGTGCAAAAATTGTTCCTCAACCGCAAGTCCCATCCACAGATAACGAGAGCCTTCACTGTAAGTCCTTTTGAAAGAAGGAAAGCGAGATCGTCCGTCGTCCATCGACAAGTCTGATGCCTTCTCGTATTCGTCATCTGAAGTACATCCAACGGCGGAAGGGACATTAAACAGCTTAAAATTCGGGTTCGGACCTCCCTCTTCGGTGGCGGTTTAACAAAGAGATAGATCGAAGTCAGCTTCGTGCACAAAGTGAAGACGTCTTCTAGAAGAGCCCACGTAATGTTCTCGTGTTCGAAAGACTGATCTCTGACAATGATCTGACGCAAGTGCGGTGCAGCAGCGGAGGGATATTGCCTGAAAAAATTTAGGGGAGATATCTGAGGATCGCTTACTTGAGGAACACGAAGTGGCCAAGACGCTGCAGATTTACCACAACCTATCGTTCCTAGGACGCGGCAGAGAGAAGCGAGGGCTGTTTTCGCAAAATATCTGTTAACGAGACGAATCTGTTGGAGGTATCGAGGGAGATGAGATCTTCCACGACTTTCCATATCCACATCATCGGCTGCGATCATGGAAGTGAAAATCATGTGCATGAGTTCAGGAGGGAGGTCCATGAAAGGGTCACATTCGCATTTTTCTTGCAACAGAACTGTAACCGTGACTGAAAAACGATCCTCGACGACCGGAGACATCTTCCAATTTGGCGTGGCATTTGCCAGTACCATTGACTGAGACTCTTCGTGGTGTAATAGGACAAAAATATAGTCGGTTGCTTCACTTTGTTCAATCTCGAATGTGACAGGAAAAATGGATTCGTCCCTGGGCTTTCTGAATTGGAATTCATCATCCCAAGAAAAGCAATTGACGTTGAGTGAGCATTGTTTTGCGGTCCATAAAGCGCGAGCGCGATTCGTAAAGTTGTAACTGATCCGTTCAGAATCTAGTTGACGACCTGCGGAAGCTGACACAAAAGCGAGAAGCATTATCTGTTTGCGATGATCAAGCGGTCTCTAACCAAATCCTGATATGGGTCGCGAGGGTAGGAGCGAGTCTTGAGGTCTTTTAACCAAAGAACTGTAACATTCTAGTTGAGCCCAAGTGCCAAGTCAAAGACCATATTTGTGGCTTGGGGTATTATTAATGGTTCCTACTTCTTTTGATAGTGATCCAGAAAGAAAACAGAATGAGCACACCGGTCTCCGAACCTCAGCTATGACATAACTGCAACCAGCAACAAGGTGGATTGATGGATGCAACGGATGTGCTTCTATAAAGTTTAAATGGGCTTCAGCCGCTCGCACAGCAAAGGCAGAACAGAACCGGATAGTTGCTGCTCAGCCCAATTCGTGCTCCAGTGCAAACTGCACTATGGCCGTGCTGCATCACTGCATCACGAGCCAAATCTAGCACTTCAAACATAGGGAAGCAACCGCAGTGCTTCGACCTCTTGTCGGCGACGGGCACAGAGCACGGCCATTCGCGTATAAGGATGTAGATGGAGGCTTCGGGAAAGAGAGAACCGGACTCTTCTCGCGTTTGTCCCATCAATGGTGGGGCTGAAAATTTGAAAGCACAGCGACAAACATCCAAACATTCAATACCACCGAGCAATGGAGCAATGGATTCAGCTGGATCCAGTATTGTTCATTGTTCAACCGTCCTCTCACCGTCGCTCTGATGGGGATCTCTCCAGCCTTCATAGCTTCAGGCCATGCTGAAGGACGTGAAAGAAAAAAAAGCCAATAGAAAAACACGGACGAGCTAAGCGCATTTGCTTGCCCTGCAATCCATCAAGGAGGCTCCATCAACTTCACAAAGGCTTCAATTTTCCCCATCCTACTGCTTGACTCTGAACGTTTGGAAACGTCCTCTCTCGATGACTGAAGCTTCAATTTCAACATTGAATATTGAGCACTGAATAGTGAGTATCATTGGACAGAGTATTGAGTACTGAAGCCTCACAGGCCTCACCTCGTGTCGAACATTGATACAATCGCGCTGAGCACGTGGGGGGTCTAGGAGAATTCTTTCTGAAGGGAAATGAAGATTAATCTTGCCTTTTCGCTCCTTCTTAAGAGACATAAATACGCGTGAATAGTACAATGTCCTTTTATAAAGCCACAATATTCGAAAATCTGAGTACACGCGTCTTGCTCAGGGTTCCGGGTTCTCTTCTGCTCTTCCCGCTTCCTTTGCTTTCCCTACAAATTCTTCTCTTTCAGGATTCCATCCATTTCCCACTCCACGTTCTCAAATACGTCTCTTTCAGACTTCCCATGCCATCCCAACTTCCTCAATCTCGTCGCTCTACTCCTGCTATTCCCACCAAATTGAATAATAGAGCCTCTGCTTCCTCCAAAAACATCCCTCTCAAAGCTCTTCGCACTCCCTTCCCTCACTTTCCCTCTTTTCTGCAACGCATTCCCAATAGCTGCAGCAATATCCTTCCACTTATGTTCACCAGTTTCAGCAAAGTAGTAGAGGGAGGAGAGGTCGGGAGTCGATGACTGAAGGTTGGTGAGGATGAGCAAGTAGCCGTCTACAAGCGCCTGGACGGAGATATTGTCTGTTTCGTATCGCTGTCAGCCGATCTTTTGGATACGACGTTGATGAGAACCTACTCCAGTAAGCCTCTCCTTTCCCCCAATATCCTGAATATCCTTCTTTAACCTGAGTATCCAGTGAGGTCAGCACTGCCTCTAACCTGAAATTGAGGACGAACGGCAAGCTCCGTGAGAACAGGAATCTGAATACTACGCTGATTGAACGGTCCCTCTCCCTTCCCATAAATGAGCGGAGGCAGAACGATCTGGATCCTGGCTCCACTTCCTCCCTTCTTCTCGTCGACGAACCGCTTGATCTCCAAGTCGATCTCTCGATGTATGTTCTCCGTTGTCAACCTCTCATCCATTGCTGAAGGCACCGAATCGTCGTGGATGTAGGTGGACTCCTCCCCATTATCCATGTTGCAGAGCACACCAGTGCCACTCGTGTGGATGTAGACGACTGGTTTGGATAGATCGGAGCGGGAGGCGATGCCTGCGAGAATGGCTTGAGCGGAAGGGAGGTCATCCGCGGTGGCAGTATGGATTATCTGGCCCAACACAAATGTCAGACAAAACTTACTCAGAATAGAATGAGGACGCACGACATCGCTCTTAATGGTTTGCTCCTTGATCACATCGAAATCTGCTAACGAGCCCTTAATCGGTGTAACACCCAAACCCTTCAACACAGTGGCCTGTTCGTCCCTCCTCGTCAGGGCGAAAAAGTCAAACTTTTCTTTGTGGGTTTCGAGGAGACGGGTGAGGAGGGTGCCACCGATGAAACCCGTGCCTATCAGGAACAAGGATTGTTTTGGCATATTGTTGTTCTTCACGCTTTCAAGTTGGAACAGTTTGCGAGCTGAGTGACAGGCTCGAGTGAATGAAAGGCTGGGCGGCCCTTTTATACTGTCAATAGCGCAATTTGCGTCATCGACACGGTGCCGTCGCCGTCACGGTTATTGCTTGAACAGGACCACCACTGTCAAGAGATGACAAAGCAAGCGGGGTGGAAGTGGTGCAGGCAACAGTTCTCGGTAAACATGACGCGAAAATCATTGCTTGCTAGTTCCTACGAAGCATGACTCTGCATAGGTGGTGCAACTGACAGCCTCGTAAACATGGAGGCGTTGCCGAAGAGCGAGCGGAAGATGGCTCGTGGATTGCGGAGCTGTAAGTCGCTCGATCTCTGGGGGGTGTCGCAGGGAAGCGCGGGGCGGCGCGTTGACTGTCCTCCACGATACCAAGTGAATTCTATTCTGTTCTGGAGGCTAATATCCCTCAACCGGATTGAGATTAACGCGTGGTGTCGAGCGGTGGGCTGAGAAGGTCCGGTACGTCGCGAGGTTTGGGAGAGAGTTTCATTGTTATCATCATGTCCGCAGCTCATCTACCTTCTCCTTTGTTAATTCCATTAGATGTGTGCGGCGATTATGTGCTCACGAACGGGTTCAAGATTCGCATCGCATTTTGAAGGTTTGGATGAGAACACGCCTCTGACGCTTGAGCGTGCATCTGTTCAATGCCTGTTCTGATGCTACGATAGCACAAGAAAGGTGAATGACTGGACTGCTACTACAGTATGGCTTGCCGACAGCGAAGAGGGGTTTTAACTGTTCGAAGTTGAGCCAAGTCAGCCATGTATTATTGTCCCGGCCGATCCAGACACTGGCCAAAGGGGCTCGACAAAAGTGCCTTGAGAGAAAGTAGCAGGCAACTTGAGGAACTTTCTTCTTAAAGTCTTAAAGAGGACTTTACTCATGCGATACATCCTAAGTAAAATATCGAGCTCATTTGATTTGTTTTTTGGTGGTCCAACTCTCGGAATAATTGCTGCGTAATTCCCTTGCTCGTGTTAGTGCTGATTGTGCAGACCATGGTGTAATATTCATGTGACTGAGTGAATTTCCCCAAACAAAGGCATTATTACCAAAGATGGAGCATAATGGACCTACTCCTTCATCCATCCAAAGTGGGAAGTCTTTTTGTTTTCAACTTGTAGGCCACGCCCTGAACTATGTCATTAATTTTATCCTTTTCCCCATATATGTAGCTCCCTTTTGTTACCTCGTCCATTTCATTTCCCATACAACCGCTCTGCCTTTTTACGAAACTCTAGTTAATGAAGCGAAATGCTATATTCCACGTCGAAATGCACTGAAACTTGCAGAAGGATGTTTCGTCTATCTAATGTTTCTTTTATCTAATGTTTCTTCTATCTACTATTGCTCTCTCATCAGAATGGGCCTCCATTTCCTCTTCGCCTTTACGTTCGACATGTTTGCACCTAAAGCGTAGAGTCTGATTCAACATTCAGGATAACAACAAAGTTCGGGTTGTTGTCTGAACAAATTTGTACTGTATCTTTCGCACGATTGAATGTTCGTCACTGAAGACAACGCCTTTCCTCCTTGCGCGATTACATTTGGCCTCACCTCGGCAACAATATTGCAAGGAGTCCCGCACGCACTATTCTGCCTCTTCGCATGAATATTCCACATGCACTCAACGGTCATGACGAAGCTGAGGTTACCCTTCCTCTTTCTCCTGCAGGGACTATATAGGCTGGAGTTTGAGGGTGAGGGAAGACCACCAAGGAGTTCGTAAAATGCTGCTCCCTCTGCTTCTACCTCTCTTGCTCAACACCAACACAGTTAGCGCGCAAGGTGTCGCAAACTGTCCAGGTTATAATGCCAACATAACACAGGATGGAAACACATTCACAGGACAACTTACGTCTGCTGGTCCTTGCAATGTATACGGAGACGATATTCCTCAGCTCACGCTGAAGGTAGAATACGAGACAGGTGCATTCTTTTCTTCTCTCACTCCTTTTGCTGTTCCCGAACTCATACTCATAAAGTGTCGTGTCATAGACACAAGACTTCGCGTATTAATCCGTGACATTTATCAAGAACGCTACGAAGTGCCAGGGACCGTCTTCCCACGGCCATCTAAAGGAGAAGTTACTACTCCACAGCTCAAATTCGTGTATACCGAATCGCCATTCTCGTTCGAAGTAAGGCGAACCGAGTCGGACGAGATACTGTTCAAAACAGACGGACCACTCGTGTTTGCAGATCAGTATTTGAGAATCGCAACTAGTTTGGGGGAGAATGCAAATATCTATGGGCTCGGTCAACATGTGAGCGTGGATTCTCCTGTTGGGCCTCGAGGAGATATTTACGCATAAGTGCAGAGCGAGACGTTTCGACTTCCCACAGAGAACCTGACGCGGTAAGTGTGCACATATCTTTTGGCATCTGATAGCATCGTTAACCGTCGGTCGTCGCAGAACACTTTGGAATGTCGACGGTTGGGATACGCCTGTCGGTACGAATCTGTACGGATCTCACCCCATCTACTTCGAACAACGCGAGAGCGGGACGCATGGAGTCTTCCTCCTCTCTTCGAATGGAATGGACGTCAAGAGATCACAGTCTCTCCTGGAATACAACGTAATCGGTGGCGTTTTTGACTTCTATTTCCTCGCCGGTCCAACCCCTGCGGACGTCGCCAGGCAATACGCTCAAATTGTTGGATTGCCAGCGGAGATGCCCTATTGGAGTTATGGCTTCCATCAGTGCAGATATGGATATCACGATTGGCTTCAGGTGCGATTAACCTTCATAACTTGTGGACTTGCTATTGATGCTGTGTCAGGTGGCTAATGTCGTCAGGAATTATTCCATTGCTGGAATACCTCTAGGTAAGCATTTTAGTCACGAATGGGGCCTGAATTAAGGAGATTCAGAAACCATGTGGGTGGATATCGATTACATGGACCGTCGTCTCATCTTGTTAACATTTTCGTTATCTTGAATGATTTTTGCGCTGAAAGAGGAACAGCACTACCGATCCGGACTACTTCCCGCTAGACAGGATGCGAGAGCTTGTTGCTAGACTTCACGAAAATGGTCAGCAGCTTATTCAGGTTGGTTGCTCTGTCACACACAAACTGATGAAGGTCTGAGTTTTTGAAAGATGGTTGATCCTGGAATCGGGGTACAACCAGACTATGGGACGTACGCGAGAGGTAGAGACTTAGACGTCTACCTTAAGGAGTCGAATGGAAGCGAACATCATGGGACCACTTGGCCTGGTGGTCAGTTTCTCTTATATTATTAGATTTAGGAGACTGATGCGCAACCTAGTTGTTGTTTGGCCGGATTGGTGCGCGGCTGTGACCTCTCCTTCATTCAAGCCTACTAATTGTTCATTGCTGATAGGTTTGACCCTGTGCGCTTTATCTGTATATAAGCGCATCCTCTCACTAGGAGGAGACGACAGAAAGCAACTGATTTCTGGACACATGAGCACCAACTTTTCTACAACGCTGAAACGGGCATTGATATTGACGGCGAGTGGAGTAAGTCTTCCCAAATTGCCATTTTCGTCAGACTGAGCATTGCGGAATGCGGAAGATGATCTCAATGAGCCAGCATCTGGTTGCCAGTATCCCTGTGATAACCCATCAGGCATGTTGCTGGCTCACTTTTTCAGAATGCACTTTCTAATATAGGTTCAGGTGGACCGCCACCAAGGGATGGAAACCCTCCTCCGTTAGTTTGTGCAATCCACATAGCGAAACTGACAGAGACCATGTAGGAAAGATGCTCCTCTGCCTGACTGGCCAGTTACTACGCAGAGTGCTCTCGTAAAACGACTACCTAATCCGGAATACGAGCAGAAGCTCCTGAATCCACCATACAACATCAATAATGTCTGCATGACATTTCTCTCGTGTGAGCCGTGGATGACGTAGGGGAAATAGGTGAAGGGCGTGCTTAGCGATTTTACAGCTCATGTTGACACCCTTCATTGGGGGGTATGTTTTTTTTATCTCGTCTCTTTCCTCGAGCTTATATATCTCCAGGGTCTCTACCACTATGACGTCCGTGAGTCCACCTCTGGTATCAACAAGGTGCATTTTGTCATAGATATGTCTTAGACAATCTCTTCGGCATGATGATGACCCAACACACTTACGATGCCCTCCTGGCTCGGCGTCCAGGCCTCAGACCGTTTATCATCTCACGTTCCTCCTTCGCAGGTAGTGGCAGAAAGAACGGAGTTTGGTACCCTTTTTTTCTTCAGATCAAGTATTCAGAGCTAAAGGATGACTTAGGACGGGAGACGTCAGGAGTAGTTGGCCCAACTACGTACATACGTTCGAGAAATAGGATGCGATTACTGATATCTATGTTAGAGGAACTCTATTGCAAACCTTCTCGCTTTTTCATCTCTGTATCAAATACCCGTGAGCGGCGCAGACGTCTGTGGATTTTTGGGCGACACGAACGAAGGTCCGTCTCTTGTCAAGGGCCCAAATTTGCTCAGTAACCCATTGAACAGTATTATGCAATCGCTGGGCGTCTCTCGGTGCCTTCTATCCCTTCTATCGAAATCACAAAGACTCAGGGGCTGCTTCGCAGGTGACTCCTTCCTTCCTCTCGTTTGGCAAAGGTGTTAAACATCTCTTCAAACTGCAGGAGTTCTACCTCTGGGAATCCGTTACAGGTACAGCGAAGAAGGCTATCGACAAGCGTTATCGCCTGCTTGATTATTTCTATACCCACCAGCACCAGCAAAGTGTCGACGGGACTCCTGCTTTCCAGGTTCGTTATGCCTCACCAGACTTATCGAAGGAAGGAGCCTAACACTAACATGATCAATAGCCCCTCTGGTTCCAGTTCCCCGAAGATAAGAACACGTATGCAGAAGAACTGCAGTTCCTCTTTGGTCCTTCCATATTAGTCTCCCCCGTCGTTGATGCGGAAGATTCGACGAGCGTCTCTGCGTACCTACCAAACGAGAACTGGTACGACTTCACTACTTATGAGAAGGTCGAGGGTGGCGGTACTGCTCACACTTTTGATGTGCCGTTGGACGAGATAAAGGTGCAAATCAAAGGTGCGTACTTTCGACATGCCTCCACAACACGATCTCAAGGGGTGGCTCTTCTCCAGGTGGAAGCATCGTCCCGCTCCGCGTAGAGAGTGCCAACACCACTCGCGAACTGAGGAAGAAGGATTTCGAGCTCCTCGTGCCCTCCCTAAAGAGGGTTCTGCTGCCGGACAACTTTACGTGGACGACGGCATCTCTATTGAACAACAAGGGACATATCATGCCACGTTCACGTTCGCAGACGGGACACTGGAAGCTAAGATTGACGAGTCGTCCTACGATACCGCCGTACATTGGGCACGCGTTCGCTTCCTTGGATTCGCTACTCAGCCTCAAACCGTTCAACTTGACGGATCGCAAGTAGATGCAACTTGGGACGCGGAGAGAGGAACGTTGGAGATTGCTGTAGGAAAGGTATTGAGTGAAGGGTTCAAGATTCAGGTGCAATAGGAGTGATCAATCAACAAACTCTTTAAGGTACTACTGGAAAGCAAACCTTCGTGCAAATGAGTCGTTACCTGAGCTTCCTTTAAAAGTTTCGAATGGAAGTAAGCCTAGGGCCTAAGTGACTGTAAGCAAGCGGAAATGATCATAATTACTTGGAATATTCCATGACTATCGTCGTCCTCCACCCACAAGATTGGTAGGAATAGTTCGAACATTACAGTTGTAAATTTGAAGTAGTAAGGGGAAAAAATATGCAACGACCTCTTTAACCCAACTCACGAAACCTCTTCTCAGTCAAAAGATAACCTACAGAATGCAAGCAACCATGATACAACACGGATGGAAAGGGTTAAGTAGGTCAAATGGAATGGAAATGGAATGGAACGGAGCATTTGATTTGATTATGGGGATGAAATGAAATCTCTGGCTCAACATCATGACATCGTCACTCGTTCTCGTTCAAACTCATAAGCAAAGCACGTAGGCTAACAGCAACATCTCTAACTGACTGGAGCACCACCTTCTCCATGGGCCTATCGACTGGTTTCCTCAAACGCCTTCCTCCTCTCCCTCACATCCACGTTGATCACCTCGGTCTCCTCGTCCTCCTTCTTTCCCTCCTGCCGGTCCGTATCCTTCGCCCAATTGCTCAATCCAAGTCCAAAACTGCCTCTAAAACTCGGCAGGGCAGGCAGATAAGCAGGTTTATCCGGACTCCAAATCAACACTCCTTTCTTCTTCGACGTGCTAGGAGAAGCCTGGCTTTTCTTCACCGTGTCGACGTCTTTCTGGTGCGAGTGGAAGAAGCCTGTTTGTGCTCCACGAGAGGGGAGGAAGGCAGGCTTCGGATGTGGGTTCTTTGACGGTGTGCTCGGCGCAGATGTCGAACAAGACTGTGATGCGGTGAAGGTGGGGGTGGAGGCGGGAGGAGAAGGCGTTGTTGTTCCTGATGGGGTTGTAGTGGAGTGTGCCATCTGCGTAGGACTCGAATGAGGAGAGGTAGGAGAGGAGTGTGAGGACGAGGAAGAAGGCGTAGTCAACGCTGTCGTATTCGTTGAGGACGACGTGTTGGAGAAGGAAGAAGAAATGGAACTGTTCGACGCTGACATCCTGAACAAGTCTGCAATCGGGGTAGCTGTCGCTCCAAGTGGTGCAGCACCCGGTGGCGAACTAGAAGTCCGTGGCGGCGGACTTCCATTTCCCAGTCCAAAAGAAGAAGATAAAGGAGGGGAAGGAGGAGCTTTCTCCTCAAACGCCAGCCTAAGATCTCTAACACTCGGTCCTCTCTTTAGTGCCTTCTCTCCGTCAATCCGTTCAACTTCCACCTCTTCCACCTCCTCATCCTCCTCATCTCCTCTCATCCCAACCATGATAGTCCTCCTCTTATCCTCCCAATCCTCACCTCTCTCAACCACACGCTTCTCCCTCCTCCTCGGCGCCACATCCTCAAGCACGAAAGTCTGCGGGAACTTGTCTCCCTTCGGCGTCAGTTGCGCCGTCTCATCGCTTCCCCTTCCCTGCCCTTGTCCCTGTCCTTGTCCCTGCTGTTGCAGAGCGAACGCCTGGAACTCTCTCGGACTCCGTCTCTGGGCTGACACCTGCTGATACTGTTGCTGGAGCGCAAACTGTTTCTCCCCCCTCGGACTCGGACTCGCAGCCGGACTAGGAGTCCCAAACCCCTTCTTGACGTCGCCCATCACCTCGACTTCCCAACTACCTTCCTTGATCCTCGCACTCTCACACCTCCTCGCAAATAGCGTCTCCCTCTCCGTGATCAACAGTTTGAGGAAGCTCGGAGTGAACCTGAGCGTTGGAGAGAGGATGAGGAGCAAATTTGAGAGCGTCATCTTCGTCTTGTCGGCATGTTGGGAGAGGTGGTGAAGATGAAAGGCGAGGGAACGTAAGAGGTAATAGTTCTCGGGGGGCAATGCGCCGCCGAACAAATCTTTGAGCTTGTCCAGCAAGATCGATCTGCTCTCTTCCGTCGAGGGGGACTGTGGAGAACCGGGAGAGTTGAGGGAAGAAGGGAAGGTCGCGCGGGTGGGAGTAGCGGTCGAAGGGACTAGGTTGGTCGATAGCGCGGGGTGGTTGGTGTGGGAGAAAACGAGGGAGTCGACGACTGTATCCAGGGAGTTCGACAGCACGGATTCGGGCACTGTTCTCCCAGTGTTTTAGGATCGTCTTGGTAAAGGGGAGAGAAAAGGACGCACGCTCTCGTAGCCAGCTCTTGAAGACGCTGGCGACAGCATGAGGGTCAAGATCCGCCGGTCCACATTGTAAAAGGTCGAGATCGATGCCTGTCCCATCATCCATTTGTCAGTCAACATTCTTCTCCTTCCTCATCGCATCATCAAGGCATTCAAATATCAACTTTATATATTGTGCTCAGCTTCTTTCAGCGCCTCACTTCACTCCGGAAACCAGATCGTCATACGAAAAACACTCACCAGCACCAAACACCCTCCTAAGACCGTCAATCTCCCCCCTCCCCCCAGGAACTCTATAAACGCCCTCCTCCCTCTCTCCCCAAACCTCCAAATACTCCAAACACCTAACCGCAATAGCGGGCAACCACTTCCTCGTCTCCACATCGAGCCACTGTCCATTCCTCACCCCTCCCCCTCCCCTTCCATCTCCATCCGCCCCATCCCCATCCTGTCCGATTTCCCCTCCAACGGCGACCACAGATCTAGTTCCGAGGGGTACGAGACGCGATCGTGAGACTGCAAGTTCTAAAGGAACGCCAAAGACCTCCTTTTCCACATTCGGGACGACCTCCATCCTCCTCCCAAACAGCATCTCTCCCTTCCCCTTCCCGCCCCTTCCACCCGCCGACCCGGGGCGACCGGTGGCACCATTCGCAGCGGGAGAGCACGACGCGGATGTGGAAGAAGAGGAAGAGCCGGCAAAGAGTGGTGATGTGGAGGAGGACCGGTGGCGAAGGACGGGAGGGAGGGCTTGGACGCCGGTGTTGATGCGGTCCCGGACCTTTGTTAGGTTCTGTTTGAGCCCGGCGGGGAGGGCGGGGATGGGTGGGAGTTTGGGAGGCTTGTTGAATGCTTGGCCGAGCCCGGAAAGGGAGGCGGAGGGTGTGGTGGAGGGAGAGGTCGAGGAGGGGTGGGGAGTGGTGGATGAGGAACGGACTTTGGGGAGGGAGGGAAAGGAGGGGAGGTGGTCGGTGGAGAAGGAGAGGCCGGGGAGGATCCTGTATGGAGAGCGGGAGGTGGATGGGGTCGATGCATGGGAGGCGGCATTGGGTGAGGGAGAGGGAGATGAGGATGGGAGGGGGATGGAGGGCGAGGAGAGGGAGGGAGAGGGACCGTGTGCGTGTGTGTTGGATGTGGATTTGAAGGAGGGTAGACGGATGGATTTGCGTTTTGGAGGCGCTGGATGCGTCGGCCGTCCCATCCCTAGACTTAGACCACCCCCACTTCCATTCCCATTCTTGCTCCCACTCCCACTTCCGCTTCCGCTGCCGCTCATGATCCCCAGCGTGGTCCCACTCCGCTCGAGCGTGACACCGCTCCTTCCATTCCCACTTCCTCCATCTCGTGGCGGAAGAGTGCGCACCTTTGCCTCCCTCACCGCACTCCCACTCCCATTCCCACTCCCATTCGGAAACGGAGGCGCAGAAGTGGTCGTGTCGACATGCTGCAACCGCGTCCCCGCGCTCTCGTCAGAGTCCAGCTCCTCGCTCGTCGTCGACAGGGAATCGTCCGACTCGTCTCCCCTCCTCCTCCCTCCGGGACTCCTGTTCCTATCCAAGTGGTGCCCATTGGAATGGCCGCTTGACGATGCGTGCGAGTTGGATGTGGAGGAGAGATGGCTGGATGCGGATAGATGGTGGGAAGGATTCTTGGGCGGAGGCGGGGGAGGACGAGTGGTGGAGGTGGATGAGGAGGCGGAGGAGAGATAGAGTGGGATGGTGGGCGTGGGCATCCTCTTCTTTCTGCGAGTCCTTATAAAATGTATAGCCTCGACGATTAATGATGCTTGCACGCTTGATCCTTGCGAGTCCTCCGACAATGACAATGGCGATTGAATGTGAATATGGAATAATCAATCAAGAGACGAAAATTGCCCTCCACTCAACCCGACTGATCAACGCGGCAGCAAGCAATGAGAATGCGTAATGAGAATGGAGTGGCTGTGATCACTCGATGCTGGATACTGGCGTATGCAGCTGCACCAAAGAATACCTTCCCTGGGAATAGGGAACAGAGGAATGGAAGAAGAAGCTGAGCTGAGGTGGCAGCGGTGGTGGAAGAACCTTGGCCAGTTGCCGCCGGGCGATCGGAGAGCTGAAACGACTCCAAACGACGAGCTAGAAATGTCCATCTGGCCACATCTGGGCCTTTATCTCATCATCTCATCAGTATATTTCATGTCCATGTCCATGACAGAACAGAAGCGGGCGTCCTTTCTTATTCCTATTCCTGTTCCTATTCCTATTCATGGTCGGAGCTGAGCTGAGCTGAGAATCGTGCTGAGTTCTTACTGGGTTCTGGAATGGTCGGATAGAGCCTGGCACGGATGGTGGATGACGCAGAGCTCTCTTCTACCTTCCCAGTCGTTTTCCTCGTGCTTCGTGCGTCAGAGTGTTGGTTAACGAATCCAGCCCGTCCATGTACGGACCCAAGCACGCCTGAGAACAGGAGAATGGAGGAGCAAACCCAAACAGACCTGACCGAATTCTGCCTCCAGGCGTCCAACTTGAACGGTGAAAACAACCTGGGAGTGCAGCGTTTTTCTCTCTCTCTCTGGGTGGCAGACCGTGGAATGACAGCAAGATTTTAACTTCCTCTTTGACTCTATTTTATGTTCAGGAGGGTAAGTGGAGCGAACGGATCTGTTAGAACCGTTCGAAAACGGCTAAGGGCATCTGAGGCGCTAGTATCGATGGATGGACAGCATTGCAGATGACATGCATGAGCTTGGAGATGAGAGGAAAGCGTACATGTCGCCCAACAGCTTCCTTACTGTACCTCAGAACTCCTCAAGCAGCGCTCAGTGTTCGTCGTGACATGAAAGACTGCAGTCGAGAGCTCTGAAATAATGTTCAAGTCTTCTTGTGAATGATCGCAGGATTGAGTTTACAAGTAGGGAATACCACTGTAGAGAAGTTGGTAGCATTGCCTGTTGAAGAGTGGAGTGAAGAACGAGGGAACTTGAAGTTCATGCATTCGCTCAATTCTTACTCAGAATGGAGCTCCTAACGATATCTCGGCTTGAACCTGCAGGACTAGTATATCCGCTAGGACATGGGTCTGGAATCGTCTCTCCATATCTCGGCTCTGTAAAGTTCCCGAGCTGGGATGCTTTCAGCATGTCAAAGTCCCTTTCCTTGTAAAACGCATCCAGGTTTCGTTAGGATGTCTAGTTGCTCGAATTGTTACTTCCCTGTTCAAAGCTTCGTGATGGGATGAGGATCGCCCGACCGTTTTGAATACTCAACGTTCCGATTCCTGCAAATGCCTCATTCTAACATTGAAGGCGGAAACGAGACTTAAGGTGCAGTTTGGAGAATCCGCAGTCCTCAGTGGGCGATTAAGTGGTCCTTCTCAAAGTCTTGAGCAGTTCCAGAGATTCAGCCAAGTTGACGTGCGCTGCCGATGCCATTTTCGTTGTCGGCGTTTGCGTTCAACGGTTTTGCTGAGTTACAAGCAACTCGCCAGTGGCTTGTCGCTCTGCAGCAGTCGCTTGAGCCATAATCAATGCCGAACAACTGAAGACAAATCGCCTATGCTGCCTCAGCAACTGCCTAGACTTGGTTTGAAACCGCCTAATAATGGGATGAGGATCGCCAGACTATTTTGATAATTGACATTCCGATGCCTACAAATGCCTCATCTTCTAACATTGACGGTGGAAAGGTTCTTGTTCTTGTTCTCCTGTTAGAATGGGGATGCCACGACACTTTGGCATGACCCATCTACTCTTACCTTACAGCCCAGCGACCTCGCTTAGCACCACACGCAGGTCGACAGTGCTCTTGCCCTAGTTCTGAGATTCGAATTCTTCCTGACGCACACATGCTGACACTAAAGCTGTTAAGTCACTAGATATGCATCACCTGCTTTCGGATGGACGACCAAAGTTTTGGTGACCTTGTATCTCTCCTACTTTAGTTGAGCTCCAATGCTTCTCTTTCCCATCCCTTCTTGCCTGAACGTTTCAACATTCCCCGTCTCCCCGCAGATCTCAGAACCAGAATCGCCATCCCTTCTTCTTTAATATCCATCCATCGACCATTTCTTATTATTAACAGTGAGAAGGCTCGGGGGACTGCTTTCAAACTTTCCTCAAACCCTCCTTGATGTTCCTACAGAACCGATCTAATCGGAGATTAGCACAAGAGGCATGGCTCGCTCTCAGAACTTTCCTCATTGCAGAATTTGCTCATGAGCCACATTTCAAGAGCAGAGCGAACTCCGTCGGTCTGAATCAGAGAACCACTTTGCGTCTGTGGCTCGTCTCCTCTCGATTGCACTGTCGTCAACTTGTGATGCTTCTGACGGTGCTTCCGACGGCGATTAATATTTGAAAGAGCGGGGGTTGCGCCCGAACAGAGGGAAACACCGACTCTCAATGAACATCCACTTCCCGAAACACACGAGCCTTCTGATTGCTTCGGTTTGAAGCAATACAAAGTGGGTTCACCTGCGAATCAAACGTGTTAGACCTTCTATATCGGGTCGATCAGCATTATCTCGCAGGGCGCTTGTTGGCACTCGCAGCTCTTTCGGCCTAGCTTCAAGCTCAAGGTCAGACTTGTTGGCTACCGAAGTTCAAGAACCTGTTCTCTCTCCATGAATCGTTGCTGTCTTCCGTCGCTTCAGGCAACTTGAAGCGCGAAATTGGCTGATCCGTGCTCCTGGCCACAAAAGGCGACTGTCTCTCCAAACTTCGCACGACTTCCTTGCCTTCTCTCTATATCATACTGAGCTGAAAATGGCATCCACGTCTCCTGTTGACCCAATTACAGGAGCAATAACACCTGTCCCATACACGAAAGAGCTAGCAGTACGTCCCCTGCCCCAACCATCCATCAGGCACTCACTCCCCTTGTTCCTTCCCAGTTGAAAAATGTGAGCATCATTAGACTGAATTCTTGTGGCTCAGATTCAACTTCATAGGTCTACCCGCTGGTTTGTGATTGCCTTAATCCTCAAACATCACTTAAAGATCTGGACAGGTCGTGGGCCAGTTCTTCTCTTTTGGTATGGACTTTGTGTGTTGTCGAACAGCTCACTCAGACCGAAGTAGCTCTCTTTGGCGTATCATCGCTGCAGTTTTACTACTGCTTCAAGTAAGGCCAAGTTCGTTCGGTTTCTTTCAGCCTTACACGTCGAGACAGGCTTCTTGCACGCTCAACGCGGAAGGAAACGTACAACTTTCTTACGCTTGTCGCCTTCGCCATTCTGGTACTCCATCCGTTCTACTTCTTACGAAGTTTTGACGAACGTGCGAACAGGATTTAGCAGATCAAATTGGGAAAGGCGAGTTTTTTTGGAAGTACATCGAGTCGGCTGTCACCCTTGGACTGTCGTCAGCCTTCGTCCCAGGACCCAAGGTCAGTTATGTGAATTCAGTTGTTGGGGGTCAGTCTGTCCTATATTCTTTCATTTTCCAGCCAGAATTCTAATCCGATCACTTGAGCAGGCGCTACTATCCCCATAGCTTGTCATATATACTACATGGTCAGAATCTACCGCATCAGTAGGAACTGGAAGTGGCGAAATCTCGTTGTTGCAGGCCTCGGTTTTTGCTTGCTAGTCAGCATCATGGCGGTTTGTATTTCGTCTCAACCCATTTCCCCCACTCACATCTCTCAAGTCTGTTTTCGCCTTGATCACTGGACGAGTTGGATTCCGGAAACCTATCGACTATGGACATGATCTCAGAACGTGCGTAGAATGCTTTCGCGATAAGAAACATCTCTGAAAACTACTTTGTCTCCCTTCAGGCTTCCGTGAGTCGTGCCTGTTCCGTCTCCAGGACATCTTGCTGACGTGCCACACAGCGTTCCATGGCTCGCTGGTGATGCCTTTGTCGATATTGTCTTGTCCCTGTAATTCCTTGTTGAATAAGGGACTTGATTGATGACTGACGACGCGCTTTAGCATTTTGGTTGTTTACCTCCGATCTCAACGCTCCGAGTTCAAAGATACGAATGCTCTCATCAACAAGTGGATCTTCATTAGGCAAGCTTGATTTTTCTCTTACCACCTAATATCTGATATACTTTTAGTTTGGAGTCTGGGGTAGGTGTCTCGTCATTACGACATTTCGTCAGAGCTGAAAGGTCACCTTGAACTTGAAAGTTGCTTTCAGCAATTTGCGCTATGGGTGGTAAGTGATTCTACCTGACCTTTTCCCCCAGGCCGATGTAAACTTGTAGATTTGCTGCTTGCCGTCATCTTTCCCAACGAACCGTATCACTTTGCGTACGCTCACCCTGTGCTCTTTCGCGCCATCTAACGTTTGTGTTGGAATGAAAGTGTGAATTACATTCTCACAAGTTTGTGTCTTCCCTTCGTATATGAAAGCCTGCAGCTGAAGATTATTGGCCGATGTAGAGGTCTATATCAACTCGGTGAGTCCTACATTTTTCAGTTCACGACTGCAAACTTATATCTTTACAGGTCCTCATTCTCTTCCACACTGTGACCCGCAACCGAGTTAAAGGTCGGGACACTTCTTCTGATGGCAGCACGAATCCACGTTACACCGGTTCTCTGAAGCAGGGGGTGTGTGTAACCTTTCTTTCCAGAATTGAATTTAAACATCTTTTCCAGATTACTGTTGAAACTGCTGTCGTGACGCAGAACGACGACGTACCTCATGCCCAAGTGGTCAGCTTCGAAGGCCAGCCAAAATATAAATCTCGCGATCATCTTGACGATGAAGAGGCGTCCTACCGCGAAAAAGGGACTGTCGCCGTCCAGGTGGAAGATCACGACCGTTGATGCCTCTTTGTTTCGTCAGTTTGTTTGCATTAAGTATCGTTCAATCATCCGTCGTTGTAGTTCAGTTTCGGTATATGTCAAAATCCTCTTAAGAGGGAGCTTCTGTCTCGTCAGATCGCAATAAAATCATTATTTGCATTGTTTCCCTCTTCCCTGTGTTCTGCGTGCTCAATCTGCCTCCGTGAGTGCGAGAGAAAGAGTTCTGAGCTGGCACCAGGTATAAAGCAATGGAGCTTTACAACGATCACAACAGCAACCCTCGACCATAGATCAGGCAACACTAGTGGCTCGACTCGAGGCTCTACTCGTTCCTCGGCTTTCCGTGCTCCTCCTACTCTTTTCTCTATACCTCCTATTGTATTCTCGTTTTTTCTCCCGCTTCTTCTCACCTTCCTTGCCTTCCGCCTTGGCTATCACACGCCTCTCCACCTCCCTCACCATGGTCCCTAATCCTTCAAGGGATACGCCGACAAGGTCTGCTGCTTTCGAAAGAAAGATGTTGTAACGCGGCGGAAGGAGGCCAAACGGATCGTACTCGTAGACAGTGTAAGGGTTTACAAGTCTTGGCGGGAGTACGAGTGGTTGTGGTGTGCGGGGTGGGGAAAGAGTTGGCAAAACCTCTGTCTTTGAAGTGGAAGGCAGGTAGATCCTCGAGACATGAGAAATGTAGTCATCAATCTCTTCGACAGACATGTCAGGAGGCGATCGTTCAACACCCGTACTAATTTTCTTTCAGCGCTGATGAAAAGAGCAGCTCAAGAAATACTGACCAATCCTTGATTTGTTTCAACCACGTATCGATATGCTCCCTCTCCTGCTCATCGGCCCCTTCCCACTCGATGCTCATCTTGCAACAAACGACGAGTGCAGCCATGCACAACAGTTCAGGTTGTGCTCCAATCTCTCTCGAGAACTCAGCTCCACCGCGACCGCGGCTCTTACTCCTGCTCCTACTCCGGCTGACACCCCTTTGACGTGTCGTCCCACCTCTCCCTCGATTGGGGGTCCGACTCCGGCTCCGGCTACGACTGGGGGTGCGACTTCTGCTACGTCTGCTGCCTTCGCTGCTGCTGTCCTCGTCCTCTCGACCGGGATGGGGATTGACAGTCCAGGACAGCGCATGAGGCCATTCCGAAATCATTCGCTTCGTTGCTGAGTAGATTATTGCTGCACTATCACTGAATATTTGTTAGGAATGCAGCAGCGGAACGGCTGACGAGATAAGCCTAATTGATGTACCCATCCTGCTAATAACACCTTCACTTCCAGTAATGGAAAGGAAATTCCTCGTGCCTCGAACATCCTCGCAAACCGATAAATCCAAGTAGAAAGGCCTGCAGTCTTCTTGGTCGGATGAGCTTGAATGACGTCCTACCACGCTTATAAACAATTGTGCGCCGATGCAAGAATGAAAGGACGGACGTGGACCTCGAGTCCTTGCCACACGCTCTTGCTGATATGTGATTTGACCTCATCATCCATTCCAGCCTCTTTCAGTCTTCCGCTTGTAAGTAATCGAAGATAAGGGATGTAGCCTTCCCGAGCAAGGTTGCAAATGACTGCTACACCTCCAGGAGGAGGCAAAGGGATTCGGAGGACGTGAAATGCTAGATACAAGATGCAAAGTGTGAAGTGAAGCTTTGGATGAGAAGTATAGATCGTGTTTGTCGTGATTTGACGTTGGCGTGTTGGCAAACCCGAACGCAAGGGGAAAGGAGGGTAGCGCGGAGGAACTTCTTCATCCTCATTCCGTTCCTCCTCCTCCTGAGGCTCCTGCTCTTCATCTTCATCTTCTTCTGTGCCAGAGATAGGCTCGGAAGATGACGAATCGCTGCTCTCCTCTTCCATCTTCAATTCTTCATCCAAATCCTGGTTTTCAACCTTCATTTGTGTGGCTCCATCCGAATCCTGCTCTTCGGTCTCAAGTGGAGTTGGTCGCAATACTTCCTCTCCTAAGCTGCTCAGGTAAATGCTCCAAAGTTCTCTAACAACAATCTAATCCACCTTGAGCTCTTTGTTACTCACCTACCATTGAGAGATTCACCTCGAAGGTAGGCGGTAGAGAGAGTAGTTGCGTCAGCGTGTGAGCTTGCAGATGTAGTACTCGGGTGAGGAGCAGGAAATGGAGGAAGTGTGCTCTCGAACCGTGATCCTCTGTCGAAGACGACGTTCAGAATGCGAACCAAGTACTCAAAACATGTTCAATGACCGCGAGGCTAAGCAGGGATGCAGAGCTCGATTTCATAAAATTATTTGACAGTTGGAACTGAACTGTTTTCTTAGTGCGATTGAAATAAAATGTGATGTCCGCTCTTCCCTACGTGAAGACGCTAGAGTTTGATTTTATTGGAAGAGATATTTATCACTATTTAGGATACAAGGACTTCCCTTCTTAAAGAGCACAGACTGGAAGAGCCAAAGCAACAATTGGATGAACGAAGCATATTCACGAACCACGCTCGTCGCAGTCCATTGATACATGTCTGAAAGGAACTTACTCAAGCTCCTCCCCCTCTCTTTCTCCCCTGCTCTCTTCCCACCTTTCCGCCCTTTCTTCACCGTTCTCCTTTGAAGCGTATACTGGCTGCCGGGGCCAACCTCCAGCTCATTTGTCTCCCGAACGTAATTCTGCAATACATGTCCCTCGTCCCTACACACAAGGATGCTGCTGTTACCTGGAGAGCGACGCCAGCGGGTGCAGCCGCAGATGGGGCAAGGAGGTGGTTTCATGTTTTCATGAGCCCTAACCCTGCTTCTAGTCGACAAACAAGGTTGGAGGAGGAACTTTTATTCCAACGAGCCAGTGCCCAGTGAATGGATGTTGTTGTACTTATTACAAGTGGTCAGCACCTCTCTCTTTTATGTTCTAGCTGCTTTGTTTCTTTCGCTATACTGTCTTCCACTTCCGTTGCGCAATACCTCTTTTTTGGTTAAAATGAACCGGAAGGGCCAAATGAGTGTGCGCATTAACGTGAAGGTAGAAAATCGAGCAATATTCATGGAAATGATGGCGAAAGAGCGGGCTGAGATGATGAAAGTTGTTAGCCCATCCGAGAACAACGACCAACAAAAGTCCCAGTGCTTGCTTCGTAGTCTGATGTAGCAAGCTATGCTCCCCGTCACTACTCCACTGATTTGCGGTATTCAGTTGTCATCCGCCCGTATTTTGCGCGAAGAAAGTTTCTGTCTGTTGTGAAAGAGCAGCCCGATGACATGAATCCATGCACAGAGCAGTGTCATCTCCAAATAGCGCTGCAGAGTCCTGAACCTTTCAAAGAAAGCAACTTTCGGAGACCGGGCTGCGTTCAGTTCGGCTGGACGCTCTAACTTGAAGCTTTGTTGTCGGAATGGCATTCTACTTCACTCTTTCAGTTTTTCTGAGCTTGGCAACAAGAACAAACACCACAGGCATACTAGAAGGAATGATGTCCTCTGGCTCAACAAAAACTCGTTGCTTGATGGTGTCTTGAGCAAACAGCTAAGGAGCACCGTCTTCACGACAAAATCAGTCAACCGCAAACAAAGGAATCCTGCTCGCTTTCGTCTCTACAGCCGCCAATCCTGGATCAGGTTCTGGACGGATCAATTTCAACTTCACCGATTCGGGCACGAGATTTATGGAGTTCGAAACGATGCTCGCTCCAAATCTGCCTTTCTCTTTCTGACGACGAATGCTTGCATACCCAAGCAACGGACGAATCGATCTTCCCTGTCACATTTGATGTTGATCTCAACGAGGCAACAGCTTATTGTCCTCCATCTTTTGTTCCACGAATGCCCCAGCTCAATAGTTCTGATGAACACGGACAACAAGTCGAATAACAACATTGTCACGAATATAGAGGACGTGGGTCTGAGGATTGATGTCCTGTTACAAGAGAAATGGAACTCCGATCCTTTCAACGACCTCCCTCCTGAACTCATACATCGAATTTTCTCTTCTATGATTGAGGTCGACGATGTCGATGCGGAACGACGAGGATATTCTCATCTCCCGCGATACCTACAACAAATCCGCCTCAAAGACGGCGTTGTATTCACTTTGCCGCGCCGTGGGGACGTTGTGTCACTGTTCTGGACCTGGAACTGGACGTAAATTTTGGCCACTTCGTGTCCCCTCTGCCAAGGCTCCCCAGATCTCCTCACTGGTACTGTTCAAACAATATCCGGCTGCTTCTTCTCACTTACGTCCGCTTATCATCCGAGACGAGGGTTTTGAACGCGCAGGTGCCAATTGGTGCGACCTGGAAGCTATTTTCACAACGTGCACCAGATTGAACTTGATTTATTTATTCGTTAAGCCACCAACGAAGAGGGAGACGCGAAAACGGATCTTAAACAGCTTACTCTCTCTCCCACCTATGAAGATGCTTCAGTTGACAAACACGAGAGAACACGGTAGCTGCAGGTGGGACACCCTTGATCTTGACTACCTTCTCTCCAAGGGACTGAACCTGAACGCGCTTGCGATTTGTGGTTGGGATCTACGGAGCAGCAGCAATTTTCCATGGCTCAGAAAGCACCAAACTTACGAACTTTAACCATTCGATCCTGCCCCGTCCTGGCCAACACTCTGCGGTCTTTTTTGCCTTTTCTCCTGCCTATTGGTTTGTCTGCAGAAAGCAGTCCTATCCCCTTCAACTGCAGTTATGAAAGCTTTTGGCCAGGCCTAGCGAACCAAAAAGACCTTTTACAGATCATAGACAGCCTTCGACCGCATTTGTACGGACTTGCTTGTCCCCTTCGCCCCTACTCGACCTCTCAAACTGCTTTGGTGCCGACGATATCCCAATCGCTCGATAGCTATTTCTATTCTCTGCGCAGTAAGCATTCTTTCCCCTACGTACTTGAGTCATAACCAGTGCCCAGATATCCGTCAGATCCTCATAGACGGCGGTCACGAACAATCTGACATGATTTCCCGTCAATTTCTACGTGATCTGCCGAGACTTCCTTCTCTCATTGCGTTAGACGTTCACTGGTCTTTCATCGATCCGGAAACCATCCCGAAATTTCTGGCAACCCAGAAAGCAGATATATTCACGCCAACAAAGTTTTGTTTGTCCATCACTCCCTTGTTTGGTGACTTTCAGTGGAGCGTTGAGGTGTTCCAAGCCCGACTTGCAACAGACTGCGAACTTAGTAGTTATCGTAGGTTTGAACGTTATGATGTAGCTCAAGAAGTCCTACGTTACGAAGTTACGAAGGGACGTGTTTCGAGGTGCTATGGGACGAAGGAGGGTACGAGGATAATGCCGACCCGAGGTGGTAGAGTGTGGATCTTTGTGTAACGGAGTACAATCTTAGGGCGGTCGAACTTAGATCAGAATACGGGTTCCTATGTAGATACACACATATAGAGTAGCGTGATGAGCCGGGTGCGATCAGCTGTAGCATTGCAGTATTGAAAAAACTTTAAAATTTTGTGCGACATGGTTCTAACCTCTGACAACTGCTTGCCAATATCGTCATTTCTTCAAAATGGCCACCTCTCAACCTCCTCTCCAAGTGCGACCCAGTTACTCAGCAATTGGATCATCTCTTCCTCGTCCTCCAATAACGACAACGAAACATCTGCTTTTAGCCCTGCAACGGCCTGAGTCTCGTTCCAAGGAAGCCACGGTTTTCGATCCACCTTGCAAGCCGTGTACGAATCGGGAAGAACGTCTTTGGTGAAGTAATCTTGCATGATTTTGGCAGTGCAATAGCTGGTCTGGCTAACAGCGCAATGTCCCCAACCGTCCACCTGTTCCACGAGCCGCGCATTGGAACCAAGCCTTTCAAACGCTCGTTTCGCTGCAATCAATGGGGTGGACTAGAACAACCATGAGCTGCTGTTACTTTCTCATGAAGGAATAACGAACAGGATCGAAGTGCTGAGATGCGATGATGATTGGCATTTCCAAGGTGCCATTAGGGATACCGAACGGACCAGGGTACCTGGACCATATGTTTAACATTGGTTTGTGCCACAAAGGCAACCAAACCTGTGCTGCCAGCTGACGTCCCATGTATCGCAATGTGCCATAAGGTGAAATCCATCCCCTGTTCTAGGGGAATACATTTTGACGACTTTCAATAGGTACCTTGCGAACTCTTCAGTGGTCGGAGCAGGACGTTGAGCATCATAAGGCTTTGAGTCCGCACATGCAATCGCGAGGCTACATTTAGAAGGTGCTTCATTAGTTTTGTTCATTGGTTGATAAGAAAAGCTAACCCTGCAAATAGAGTGTCGCCTGGCATCGTGGTTGCGTTGAACAGACTGATATTTGCTGGTAGGCCATCAGCAAACATCTCGACTAATGATTGTAGCGCTTCCTCGCCGTTGCGAGGGAACAGAGCTTTGTCTAGTGCATGAGACGAAGCATTCCATTGTGCTATCGAGTAAGTCGTCCGAAAGTATGCTTTGCGAACTTGTGCCGCATGATAAGTTAGGGAAGGAACCTGCTTCGAGCTTGCTGGTTGTGGGGAGCGGTATAGAGAATCTAAAAGTGCATCCATTGCTTCCAGCAGTTTCGCGGATGTGGAGAAATGAACCGCAAGGGGACAAAGTGATGGTCCCGCAGAGAGACAGGAGGAGGCGAAGGCTCGAAACACTGCATTGGGTCAGAACGAGCTATGTCAAATTGGGGAACTACCATGATCAACATCCTCTATCCCATCCGTTACTTCTTCGATGCTATAATCCGCCCATTTCTCGGGATCCACCACACCATCAATAAAAATGTGTCCAATTCGTGATGGTTTCAATATCTGGACGAGATATTGACCAATGATCGTTCCGTAGCTAAGGTACGAATCAGCACCATAATGAAAATAGGAAAGGTTCAGGTTACCTCACTCCCCAAAAGTTGCTGAATTTCGACTCGTATAAGTTAAAGCAAGTTAGTAGAGAATCTGCGTACACTTTCGCATCCTCGCCATCAATGGCTGTGGCCATCCACTCAATGTCTCTCACCACATCAGCTGTCCCAAGGTATCTGAGATAATCTCCATGCACTTCCTTGCACTTCTTCGCGACACTCGTTAAGCCTGCTCGCAGGCTTCCTAGTTGAGAGTCGAGATGATACGGATGAAGCAACGATAGATTCGCAGGAATATCGAGGTAATAGGATTGGGCGGCGTTGAGAACGTATTGTTCGGCGAGCGTATCAAAGCACCTTATGCCAGGGACAGTCTTGTTGATTCCACGAGGATCGAAGCCTTTCGTATGAGCCTCAGAAGAAGAGAACACAAGTAATCAATGGCATGGACGAACCCACAATATCGTATTGGCCTTTGAAAAGTGAGTGAGCGATATTCGAACTGAAAACCAGTTCGTAAACAACGAACCTTTCAACACCTTCCACAGCGCAGGTCCTCTGGTACCTGGAGTCCATAAGTAACGTTGTGGACGGAAGCCGATGGCATACCCTGAATCATTGCAGTACCACTTCCACCTTTAAATTTCGATTAAATATTTCTAAGTCGCAAGTGAAGCACTAACCAGGGCCACCTGGATCTGCCAGGTTGCTCAGTCCTAGGTTAGAAGGGAAGCCAACTCAGAACACAAACTGATGAAAAGAGCTCCTTTCCTCTCCTTTTTCTCAGCAGGAATCATACTGACAGCGATTTGGTAGCTCCTCTCATCCGATAAGTTCAGGTGGTTGAGTGGAACCGGGATCATGGAACACAACCAGTTAGCCTCCTCCTTAGCAGGATTGAAACAGGGTGTCCAGACAGGAGGAACAGGTCGTCCGGTGTGACGATTTGAACTGGACACATCTCTGGCCTCAGTCTGGTGTATAAAGACACCACCCCGTCGCGCTTCCCAAGGGGTGTAGGTAAAATAGAGAACAACACAAGCGGCAAGCAAAAACACTGATTTGGCAACAACACCATGGCTGCGGCTCTTCCCTACAGCAGGAAGTAATGGGGCGGGTCCCCCATGCTAGCAAGTTGGAACGACAGTGTACGTGAAAAGAAGAAGACATACATTATCCGCGCGGAGTAGTGACGGCTTGTGAGTCACGTAGCACATTTGGTGGGGTTGAATGATGATTTGCAGTTTATCCGAATCTTAGCATCGCTCTATCTCGGCTCTATCGATTTGTGCCTTGCTTGGGTAAACACTGCTGCAGCTTGCTAGGAGTCCTGGGCCGTCCAATGATCTTTCCCCCAAGTTGCTGCTACGAGCAATGGGAAGACTATTGTCTGGACACACAGCATGATGAGCCAGATTCAGGGAATAGCAGCAGAAAGAGGGCTCACAGCTTCTGCGCAAATCTGCTCCCAGGAGAAAAGTCAGCTTCTTGACACGAAGGGGGAAAGCGCTGCATCAACGCGCATGGAGAACGAGGGGGTGAGAGTAGAAAGGAAAGTGGAAGGCACCTTGACAGTTTCCGCGTCCCCTCGTATCTTCCCCCAGCTAACAGCCTCATCGGGGCTGGCACCAGAATCAGAGCCGTCGAACTCTTGAGCAGTATTTATGAATACTGAGTAGTCGGCACCGTTTCGCCCCTGACATCCCCAAGGACAGAAATCAGAACTTGGCCACTGCGAGTGCTGAGGAAAGGGAAAGTAGGAGGAAGAAGGCGTACGACCAACATAGCGTTATTGATGTGATGTTTCGTGACTCCTCCTCCAAGGATGATCTGTCCCGCTTTCTTCGCTCGGAACGTCAAATCGTTTAGCTCCTTCATGTCCGCTACGATGTCAAGGACCAGACCAGGGGAGCGGAAGGAATGAAAATATATCATGTCTCCTATTGATCCATCGGTGAGAGCGGGACAGAAGACGGGAATATCATTCTTTATATCGTACACCATCGCAGCGTTAGCATCGCCAAAGGGGCGACATGAGAAAGTCACGAACTTTCCACGCCCAATAATATATCGACTCTTCGTTATTTATCTCCTCTCCCAACCGCGCGATAAACCGACGCGGAGTCCAAAGCTTCCCTTGTGTGCTTTGTTCGTCTAGCATCTTCTGTAGGAGGGGATCCAACCACTCTTGAAACTTGCAATAATTGTCATTCGGGACGAGAAGATTTCCGATCCGATTCATGCCTTGTTTCCTCAGCGTGGCTCCATCGAGCTTGAAATCTCCAAGCAAGGTAGGACCAAGACATTTGATAATATCTTCCTCAATCCCTCCTGCTGTCGTGACGATTGCTGAAACGTGCTTGTGCTGGACGAGGAAGCGGATGATCTCACGCAAGCCTGAGGAGACGATGTTGCTTGTGTAGCCAAGGAAGATGGTGCATTTCGTTTCTTCGCGAACGCGAGGATCAGTCCATAACTCGCTCTCGTCTGCTGGAATAGGTTCTTGCGAAAGTCGCCATTTCCTCTAGCAAATTCAGCTTGTTTCCAGATATGAAGAAATGGAAGAGTGACCATTTTATCAACGATAGAGATTCCCTTAGCCAACCCAGTCGCTTGAAATCCCAAGGTGGCGTAGGAGGAAAGCAATGACTGCAAGTCATGAGCAGAGTTGAAGTCGGGACCTCTAATCGTGATTGTGTCGGATGATGGAGGCAGCGGCGCAGAAGGGACAAGGATAGACTCTGTAAAAGCACTTTGGGCTCCAAATGACATTTCTAATAATTTCTATGAAAGAATCTCAGGCAAGCAAGTTGAAGAATGGAAGAGATCGTCTGCTCAAAAAATGCAAAACAATTAAAAAAACTGAAGGGGAAAACTCAAGAAGCCTGAAGGGCCCAAGGGGGACACAGAAAGAAAGACACAAAAACAAAGGGGAAGAAAAGTAAAGAAGACCAAAAAAGCAGCCAAGAGCAGCAAAGGGCGAGAAAGAACCTAAAAAAAACTAAAAAAACTGTGCAGAGAGCACAGCATAGATGAAATCCGCGAAATTCGCGCCAATGGCAACCCGCCGAAACTCCCCCCAAGTCAAAACCAAAGGAACCGTCCCTAATCCGCGCCGCAAACTTTGAAAGGCCGGAAAAAAGGGGGGCAACGGTAACCGGGGTTAATCCCGCAACCAAAAACCCAAAAAAACGCAAGCCAACAAAAAAAAACCGGTTTGAAGACAACAAAAAAAAATGAACTTCCAACTTAAAAAATCCCGCCCTTGCCCAAAAAAAAAAAGAACGCAAAGGGAAAACCCTTCCTTTCCCAATGTTGTTTAGTGGAATCGTAGCTTATTCCAGGACTAGCTTGCATGCCGTCATCACCAATCATGTTCACCCGCCGCCTCTTTCAATTCCAGCCTTTCGCCCGCACCATGCGACAGCGACCTTCCAAATACATATACCCTCAAACTCGCCAAGTCGCACAACGGCGTTCCATGTCAATTTTTCAATCCACCCTGCAGAGCTTGCGACAGAAACACCCAGATGTTGATCCTATATCTTTGATTGCCGCCTTTTTGATCCTTCACGAATGTACGGCATTTCTTCGCTCTTTCAGTCATGACGGGATAATATCCTAACAATATGGGCTCTTGGAATAGTGACAGCCATTGTCCCCCTTGTACTAGGATTCTTTGCATTCGATTACCTTAACACTGGCACATGGATTGTCGAACGTCTTTCTGCTATTTCCTCTCCTCACACTTCTCCGGTACACTCATCCACATCCTCATCCACGTCAGACGAAGAATCATGGTCGGAGGGGAAAGAGACCCCGCGAAAGCCGGGGACGTCGTGGGCTGGAGAAAAGCTGCAAGAAACAGTTAGGGAGTGGATAGTGGATGGGAAGAAGGCAGCAGAGAAGGTGGGGAGGAAATGGGGGATCATGGGGTTCCCAAAAGAGGAAGGGAAGCTTTCCAAAGACCCTGAAGAGGCGGGAGGAGCGATCCCAGTGGAACTCGGCAGTGCCACTGAGGGAGGGGAGCATAAGCGCGTTGCCGAAGGAGTTGCAAACTTCGTAGCTGCTTATGCAGCGGTTAAGGTCCGCCATCCCTTCATTTCTCTGTGTCACCCTTCATGTGTTCCTGCATGAGCTGCTTATTGATGGGGATGTATGGATAGATTTTGCTTGTCCCCAGAATTTTGTTGTCTGCTTGGATGGCACCTTGGTTGGCTAGGACAACTGTTGGACGGTGGAGAGCAGCACGTAGGATGGCACTGAAAAAGATGGAGGAGCAACCTAAGAAGAGAAATATTCGTGGATGAAAGGTGGGGAGGAGTTGTTAATCCAAGACTGGAGACTATCATCGTTTATTACGGATTGCCAGCTTGAATAAGAGCAGCTTGATCAAAGTCCACGTACTACGGTACTACGGTAGCATAAGAACGACTCTATTTCGTGTTTACCTTAACCTCTTGGATATTATCCACAATTGACAATGACCACAGTCTGGTGATGCGTGGAAGATCCAGGCGGCAAGTGAGGATGTACCCAGTTGCTCCATCAAAATTTCGACCACCTTGTTCCATACGTTCGCCCCTCTTAAATCCCACTTAATCCTTCTGAATCTCGTACATCATGGTCGAAACGCGCACGATAGTAACCCTCACCTCTCTCCTCCTCGGTGGCTCTTTCATTGGGTACTGCGTCTACTTCGACCATCGGCGGCGGCACGACACTGCGTTTCGTCAGCATTTAGGTATATTCTTACCACATACATTTCGCACATTCTAACTGTGATTGGGTGTATTAGAGAAGCTACATGGCTCAAGAACAACAGGCACTGGGTCAGCTGGTGTCAAGAGTGGCTCCGGAGGTGGGAAGAAGCCACCGACGAAGGCAGAGCTTGAAGAAGCTGTGAAGGAGACGAGGAAGGCGAATGAGGAGTTTCAAAAGAGTGGAGTGACACCTCAAGGACTGGAACGGAGGTTTATGGAGGATATCGCTATTGGAGAACAGTTGGCACAGGCTGGTTCGTTCATTTTATGCAAAAGTCACCAGAAAGGGGCGGCTGTTGATCTATGATGTGATGTGTACAGGAGAGCTCTTGAAGGCCGCTACCAGCTTCTATCGCGCTACTTCCTTCTATCCTTCTCCTCGTGACCTCTTGGCCCTCTACGAGTCTTCCCTCCCTCCGGAAGTCTTCTCGCTGGTCATGCAGATGATGCAGATTGAGTACGTTACTGCCCTCCTCCTTTCCTTTTCCCCAACAAACTGTTTTCAATCTCCAGTATCACGATGCCCCAAAATGCTAGCACGACTTCAACGAAGCCCAAGAAATCCACCAAGACGAAGGGAAAGAAGTCACCATCTTCATCCAGCTCAGTGGGTACGTTGTGTCTTTCCTGCTTTTCTTCAATCCTCCTCTAATCTTCTCTAATCTTTTTCACAGCGGAACCAGTGCCAGCCGATGCCATCCTCCAAGAAATCCTCTCTGAAGAATCTGTGTCTGTCTCGGCCCCCGAGTCTAACGCTGCAGTAGAAGCGAAAGAGGGATCACGTCCTTCTACTCCCTCGTCGATGGCTAGCGGGGAGGGTAATACGACTGTTGTCGGTGCCAGTTACGTGCAGGTAGAGGTGCAACCACAGGAGTGAGGTCGGAAGAAGGGACTTTGTCGAAGACAATGAAAAGTAACATATTTTCGTTTCATTACAGCTCTTAGTGTCGTATGTGCATACAGAAGTTGTTTGAGGAGCCTCAATTTATCGCACCGTTCACCAATTCAATTTAAGGTCGAAAGCTTTGCCTTTAATGCAGTTTTCACGGCGACAAGCTCCTCCAGCTGGTCAACATTCGATGACGTTCAATGTTCTGTTCTAGCTTACGAGGCAATGGCTGATGATTGTTTGCCATCTAAGCCTGGACAACTGGATTCTGAGTTTGTATTCGAACCTTCAATTTGTGACTGTCATTTCCCCAGTATCCATGGCTCAGTCTACAGCTAGGTACAACGAGAGAGGACCATGCAGGAACATATCTATGTGATGGTTGCTACTTACTAAGTACCAGTTTCCAGAGTGAGCTCAGATCATATAAAACAAACCAGAGTGACCACTATTCTGCCGACTACGACGAGGATTCCGAAATGTTGGCCGGATTGTGTTCTCGGGATCCATTTGGTGTCCGTCGATGAGGCAAAGCTCGAAAGAACGACCACGGCAGAAGTAGAACAGCAGTTCCTCCGATCTGAGGATCACAGACCTCGACAAAGACAAAGACTGAAACATCGGACCTGAGACGAGAGAATCAAAGTCCCATTCACCAAAGAAGGGGATGATTTCAATATGTTGCACCATTTTTCTCTGGGTTTCATTTAATATGGTAAGATATTGGAACAAACTGTCGGCCGTTATGGAACAGCCACAGTAGTGAAAACAGACATTTTCGAGCGACTCCAACAGTGCCAAGTTGAGAAACAGTTGAGAGGATACAAAGCCAGAACAGTCGTGCCCCCCATCAAGCGAAACTACTCTCAATCGAGGAAAGGGTTGGTCGAAGCAAGGTGTTTGCCCAAAGAATATCATTGGAAGCTGGAAGGCGATGGCGGAGTAGTCTTGCCAAGTTACTGAACGAGGCTTATGGAATAATAGTGCTACAGCAAGGAGTGTAGATTGGAAATGGAGAAGGAGAGAATAAAGGGCTGGAGGTGTGATGCTAAAAAAAGAGTCAATTGACAAGAATTCTAGCTGACTGGCATTGACAAGTTCAACAAGTTGGAGTTCTTCGTCAGACACAGCGCACTGACTTAGCTTGAGACTTCGCATGGAAGGCATAAAAATGGACTTCTTGAATCTTTTGGATGAGGAATGTAGTCCTGTGAGTACCAGACGTCGGATTCTGCATTTGCCTAAGGCTTGAAAAATGACTGCGAGAGAGTTATGATGGCGTCCCATTGGTATTGGAGCAAACTCGAGGTAGAGATCGAAACTAGATCCGGCAAACGTAGTCTTGAGCTGCTTGAGGCACTTTGCCAGTTCAAGGTTCGGCCACGGTAGTCCAGCAAGTCTGATAGAGTTCGGCCCTGGTGGTCTAGCAAATCTGATAGAGAAGGGTTCATATCGCACAGCCAATAGAAAGTCTTTCCAGTCATCATAATTATTGGGAGGAGGGTTTCCAGCGAAAGGCATCACCAGGGTAAAGCGATATATTCGACCTAATGTCGATATATACGGATGAGAAGCGTCCAACGTTCCGTCTTCATGGCACTTTTGCAAGATCTGAAGTGCGAGTCTGGCCCAAAGTACGCAAGTGCCTCGCAGTTTCGAAACCTGCTCAACCCATTTCGCCAAGTGGAGACCCTCCTCCTCCGTGGTCGAAGGCAAACATAAGTAAAAGATTTGTAGCAAAATTTCGACAGGCAATCGTCCTATTGAGCAAATTTGCGGAGCTCGGTAGATCCGGTGGCGGTCACCAGCAACATTAAGGCGTTCGTTGAACCGATGATAAGGGCTTTGTAGACCTGCTATTGAACTCAGAAAGGGTCATCAGTGGTGGTGTGTTTATACCAAGCTGCGTCCTTAGTCTATCGACAACGTTCTGAAGCTGATGAAGCAGGCCAGAGCGGCGTGAAAGCGGCTTGCTTTGTTTGGCCGTCGACTCGGTCATCAGGTAAATTCCAGCTATGTCGCTTGGTTATATCTTCATCTCAACGAAGTTAAGCAATGAGTTTTGAAATTGTCTGCAGTAAATTAGTGTCGCCGTGAGCGACAACTGAGGTGAATCGTCATGATGGTCATGCTTCAAACGCAAGCGTGCCTAGTGTATGCATGCCCTAATACAACCTGGAATGGGACCTTTTTCAAGTTGTTCTTTAGTCGAACACTAGACAATACTCAAAGAAGGATACTCCCAATATCCAATATTTGTCTTATCGCCCATAGATCCCGCTTGTCCGAAGGAAATGGCAGGTAAGGACTATCGCATCGGAAAAACATTTCATGCAGGTTAAATGCCACCGCATTCTCCAAAGACTAATGAGCATTACCGCGCAGTTTCCAGTCATCAGTCAACAAAGTGCGATCTGCCATGCGAGGGGGAGGTTTGTCTACTTGAGTCTTCACAGCATCCTCAAAATGGAGCAACTTCACTCGGTCATGTGCTCATTCTACTCTTTACCACCCTTCGCCGCTTCAGCCTCAGAATTCGCAGAATGGAAGCCCGCAGATAATCCAGCAGGACATCGGTAGGCATCACGCTCAAAAGCCATACAGGCTGAACATATTGGTAATGTGAAGCGGTCGTTACCTTTGGACGGACGCCTTTGGGGTTCTCAACCTTCTCACGCTGGCCGTCAAGTGTCCTTCCCTAAAGGTCTACTACATCTCTCTCGCCTCTTCCCTGATTTCCACCGTCCACGAAACCTTGGGGATGCAGCGACACCTTGCCCATCCATTGGTTGCAGCATCTCCTGCCCATCCGCTCAGGGGTGGACTAAGAATAGGGAAGCTAGAAGACGAAGATGATCCTGGTGGAGATGGGGACGGACAATACCACCACTATTTGACGCTCTGGATGTTTGCGCTGTACAAAATGGCTAAAATCAGCGAACAACAGCATTACCTCCTCCTTGCGGTGGAGCTTGCGAAGAGCATCCAAACTGCGTTCGTTTATCAACCCCAAGAAGGACGAAAGCGCATGTATTGGAAATGCTCCATCGACCTCTCCCGACCCCTTGTCAGGTCCGAAGGAAATCTCGACCCCGTCAATGGCTTCTGCATCTTGCGCCTATTGCAAAACGCAATGGAGGAGGCAGGAGCGGAAGGAGAATCGTTGAAAGATGAAATTGAAGATTACAGAGAAATGGTGGAGGAAAAATTCAATTCTTATTCAAGCTCAGATGCACTCGATCTTGGTATGACGCTCTGGACGACTCATTTCTTTGCTGACAGTGAACAATGGGCAAAAACGATGCAAATCTCTGCTCTTTCCAATCTTAGTACATATTCCTGTATTTTCCTCACGATAATTGCTAACGTCTATCTCTATGGTAGAACGTCTGTTCTCATCTAACGGAGGATACTTCTCACGTCCATCAAGCCAACGCCTCGCCTTCCGCGATTTTGGCACGGTTCTTGGTTTGCGGTGTGTTGAAGCTTCACAAACGATGAATGAGGAAAAGGAGTTCTGCATGAAAAACTCGGATCTTGTTATGAAATTCTGGGAAGAGAATGGAATTAATGAAGAAATAAGAGGTGAGAAAGAGGATATGCTGGGATTGAGGTTTATTGATGGAGTGATGTATGCAGCGGGATTGGATGCCACCGCTTTTTTGTAAGGAAGAACGAAACACATACATCACTCCATCGATAAACCTCAATCCAAAGTCTCGACTGCAATAAGAGTCTTGATGTGCAGATTTGCCTCACAAGGCTGACGGATGTAGGTAACAATGAGCCAGAAGAATACGAGACTGATACACCAAATTCGACACTGATGAGATACTTACGAGAGAAATCAATCGAAGTCCTACCTTTTCAGTTTCTGTCTTCCTGTCCTTAAAACTTCAGAAGCGATATCGAGCTTGGTGGACGGACATGGGAAGTGGAAGGAACACAACGCGTCGTGGCCGGAAGGCCGGACGGAGGCGCGGCTCTGGGGAAGTTTTGCAACGAGGATGTCAGCACGAACGAGTTCGCAAGCGTTCCGCCAGCTGTTTCCACAAGCACTCACACGCTTCGGTGGTGGCCGCTTCAAGGGCGGTAGTGGAGGAGATGGCCCTAATCTAGGTGGTTTCATTGGCGGTGGAGCCGGGTTGGCGACTCTTCTCGTTGGCAGTTTGGTGGTCAGTAATGCGCTTTATAATGGTGAGAATATTCCTTCTTCGTCGCAGCATGGGATGAAAAGTGATGAATGATGCAATTAAGTGGACGGTGGACACCGTGCTATCAAGTATAGCAGAATTCATGGTGTGCGGCCTGAGGTGTATTCAGAAGGAACACATCTCCGCGTAAGCTCTTCTCGCCTCTTCTTGAACACGCTAACTTTTTGAAAGGTGCCTTGGTTCGAGACGCCTATCATCTACGACGTGAGGGCAAAACCGCGAAACATCGCTTCCCTAACAGGGACAAAAGACTTGCAAATGGTCAACATCACCATCCGAGTTCTCTCCCGTCCACGAGTCGAGTCCCTAGCCACCATCTATCGAGAGCTAGGGCAAGACTACGACGAGCGCGTCCTCCCTTCGATTGTGAACGAGGTCCTCAAATCTGTCGTCGCACAATTCAACGCTTCACAACTCATCACCCAGCGAGAGATGGTGTCTCGTCTCGTGCGTGAGAACTTGACGCGCAGGGCAGCCCGCTTTAATTTGGTCTTGGATGACGTATCCATCACCCACGTCGCCTTCAGCCCTACCTTCTCAGAGGCCGTAGAAGCCAAACAGATTGCTCAGCAGACGGCACAACGCGCGGCTTACCTGGTGGACCAAGCCATTCAGGAGAAGCAGAGTATCATCGTGAGAGCTCAGGGAGAAGCGAAGAGTGCTGAGCTCATTGGTGAGGCTGTCAAACAGAACAAGGGTTTCTTGGCTCTGTAAGTGGCCGATTTTCGTTGTAGGGAAACAGAAGACTGATGAGTGTGGAAGGCGTCGGTTGGAGGCTGCGAAGGAGATTGCGGGTGCCCTTTCGAACAGCAGCAACAAGTTGATGATCAGCGCGGATACGTTGATGCTTCCAAGTGCGTCTTCACTCTTCATCGAAAGCGAGTTCTCATGAGTTGTTCCTTGTGCAGCACGTGAGGACGAGAAGAGTGATAAGAAGAAGTAATCAAAAGGACCCGCATCTCATGCTTAATGGTTCATTCGTTTTCTTGTGCTGGATCCCAAGTCAATCCATTTAGTGCAACTCTCTTCTCCACACAAAATTTCGAAAAGAAACGCATCTCAGTACCTTCAAGCTCGTCCGCGAAGCGCAATGCGTTAATAAATAAATTTGAGGAAGAGCACTAACCAAGTCGAAAGCAGTCAAGTTCTCAAGTTGAGCTAGGTAGGGACAAAGCATCATAAATTTCATGAAGCAAGCATGAAGTGAATTACATTTTACCGCCAAACGTGGGCTCTCCACCGCCAGAGTGAAAGGAAATCACAGCTCACAGCACATATTAGTACCACTGTACGACAAGACGAAGCGGTCACGCAATCCCACAGAAATGATGGAGTACAGAGCACAGAAATTGAATAGAAATCGATAATGGATGCAATGAGTATTGAGCCGGTCGAGACGAAATGATATAGAACATGTCGACATCAAGATGTGAGTTTGGATGTTCTACATGATGAGGCAACCCCGGGAAAACCACCACTGTTCCATATTTCGCGTTTCGTCAATGATCAATGTGTTGCGACGAGAGGGAAGGATGAAAGCGTACAGAAGAACGAAGCTGAGTTATCCAGTGAACGATGAGTCTTAAACGCGTCTTTGCGCTTCTACTATCCACCCGAAACCGAACCGAACATAGTCAGCCAAAGACAAAGATAGACGATTTTGAGGATGGGAGGCTGGGGAGGACGCACATTCGTAGCAATCTAACCTTTTCATGATCATCAATCGGCAGCACAGCGGCTATCCACCACCCAAACTTCTCCAACGCCACCCTTCTGCTCTCTGGGTCCCCATCCCCATCCCCCTCCTCCAACCCGCCGGCAGGGAATCGAACGTCGGGCATCGTCCCGAATGCCGTGTCTAGCCTCTGGAGCAGCCACGGTTGTGAGCCGCTCCGGATGGAGTCGATGAAGCCGTGGCATTCGCGGACAAGGGATGGAATGTCGTCCGGCGTTCCTGATGCTAGCTGGGGGTTGGAGGGAGGAGGACCTGGAGGGGGGAGCGGAGGAAGTGGGGAGGAGGGGATGGAGGTGGTGGATGCTGAGGGAGGCATCACGGCTGGAGAGGAAGGGGCAGCGTAGAAGGATGGGATGGAGACAGGAAGAGACGAAGTGGATGAGGATGAGGAAGGGGCAGGTGGAACTAAAGGCAATGTCGTGGTCGCGGAATAGCTCGTCCCTGCTACGGTTGGGGTGGACGACGAAACGACCGAAGTGGACGGATATTCCCTCCCATCCTCTTCCTCATCGAAAGGCAAGTCCTCCACATCCTCCAGGCTTCCAACGATATATCCATCCACCGTCCCCCTCTTCAACACCTTGAACCTACCCACCCCAAGCGCCTCGATCCAGACTCTTCCTCCTTCCGCACTCGCACCACCACCTTCCTCGCCATCAGAAACCCGAACGACCTTCATCCAAGTCCCATACTCGCCGACACCCGCACCTCCGCTCATGTCAGGTAAACAGATCCCAAACAGGCGATCGGACGAAGCGAGGACTCTGCGGAGCAAGAGTCGATGGCGAGGTTCGTGGAGGGAAATGTAGGCTGGAAGTAGGGGGAAAACGAGGGAATGAATGAAGATGGGGGTTGGGAGGTCGTTGGGTAATTCGGATGCTATGAGTTTCAAGCGATATTCGGTATGTGGTCCAAACGGTCCTTCCAATATCGCCTCCAGAGCTAAATTCCTATTCCTCCCACCTTCCTTCTCCTTTCCCTTCCCAACATCGACTGGGAGGAAAGGTAAGAATCCTAACTCTTTGACGGGATGTCGGCAGGATGGGCAGGCTGGGTTATGGTCCAAGGAACGGGAAAGACATGTGAAGCAGAAGGTGTGTCCGCAGGAGGTGATGATGGGTTGGAGGAACAGAGAGAGGCAGATCTGACATTCGAGTGTCCCGAGGACATCGGAGGAAAACGCGTGAGCTGATTTCGGGGGTAGGAGGATGGTCCGAGCTCGCTTCTTGCCTTTCCAACGAGTTGAGCGGCGACGTCTTCGCTTCCCGAGGCTCACGCTGTTGTTGTCATTGTGGTTGTCGTCGTCGTTATCGTTGGTATTGGAGGTGGAGGAGCCGGAGAGAGGGAGAGCGGTGTCGGAAATGCCTGAGGAGAGCGAGTCGGTGCTACCTGCTCTCTCCATCGTTCTTCGTTCTAGATTTCCTCCTTCTTCGTCCTCAATTTCATGGCTGTCGACATCCAAAAACCCATCCTCCTCCTCCTCCGCACTCCACATCCGATCCTGAATCCTCTCCCATAACCCATCTCCGTCACCGGGTAAGGAAGTGGTAAAGTCGCGCAAGAGGCGGACGAGCTTTGAAAGTACCACGTCTGTCCTCGCGGTCTCTCTCGAATCAGATAGAACGCCGGAACAACCTAATACTGGACAACTTCTTCCTCTTCCTCGTTCTTCAGAAGGAGCCTTCACATCATCCCCAATCTTCAAAGTGAGATCCTCTTCATCCTGCCCGTGCGACGATGAAGGCGAAAAGAGACAGTTGGAGCAAACTGAGTGCGAACACGGCAGCGTTATGGGATCTCGAAGGATGCGGTGACACTTCGGATGACAGCAGCGGAGAGAATGAACGAGAGAGAGGAAGATGAGTTTGGCGTGCGGGAGGCTGGGCATCGTCGGTAAAAGGGAAGGAGGAGGAGGAGGATGCATCGTTTGACCTTTAATGTGAACGAATTAAATGATATTTCGACCGGGGAAGATGGTATGAAATGGATGGTAAGAGGAGAATGAACAGCGCTCAGTATAAGAGACAACAGAAAAGAGAAAGACGTGACAGAGAGAGACGTATAGAAAATGAGCGGAGTTGGCAAAATCGAGATCCTCACCTTCTCGATCTTGATGTCCCTCAGCCTCAGTCTCCCTCGGAGGCGACAACCCACTCGCCACCGCCCTTCCCGCATCAGAAAGCGACGCTTCCATGACCAACACAACGCCAATTCCTAAGCGATATATTCCTAGCAAAAGATGCCAGTTCTTGTACCCGGCTGAATGACCTCCGCCATTTCACACTCGGCCCCTCCCCAACCCTACGCGTTCCGTAAACTAAGTCGAGACCCCAATATCAAGTTGAGACCCCGGAGCAAGCACAATGCAGCTAATTACAGTATCTAGAGAGCTAATTGCCAGGTCGCGAAAACTGTAAGTATGTGGCAAAAGTTGGTTGAGGCCAGATCGCGATTTCGGTTCCGTTGCCCAAGATCAACTTTGACTTTGACTTTGAGAAAGAGACGACGATCGTGCGAGGAGGATTGGGGAGATTTGACGCGTTATAGTGCCGCGGTGGAGCTAGATTATCAGTCGCGAGGCAGAAGAATAGTGAGTTCTGGTGGGTGGACAGGTATAGAGAGAAGGATAAAGGTGTGTATTCCTTTGGGCACGCTTGGGTTTGGCGTGTGGGTTGTGGTTGTGCTGCAGGAGACAAGGGATGGATTTTTTATTCCTTTCCCCTCTGGGACCTCTGTATAGACCTGGATTCCTTTTCGATATTGACGTGAACAAGCGTCAGCGCTCAGTGACGCCACCTGTCAGTCTAGAGATTTCGCTCTGAAGGATCAGAAGGCGGAGAGCTCGTTAGCGCTTCTTTTCTTTTTCAATCTCCCCTTCAATCTACCTCCTTATTGAATATTCAGAATCTAGCGACCGTCTGGTCAATGGTTCATGCAACGTTCATGTCCCTCCAGACCGCACAAGACCGCTCTGTCAATTTATTCTCTATTCAAAGATCGTTTTCCGGATCTATATCGACCTGACCCCAAATTGTTGGGTCCAGCTGGAACCAAGCTGGGTCCGCCATCGGTCCCTGTTTCTACTGATCCGACCTACGGTCGATTGAGTGGAACGGTACAGAGTTTGGAAACTACAGGAGGTCGCGATTCTTTCCCCCATCAGAATAGGAATGGGAGGGGAGTTGGATCAAGGTGGAGATCCTTCCCTGATTCTTTCACTGTTCCTAAAGGCAAAGATGTGGGTTGATTGAGCTCTCACGAGTGAAACAGCTTTCCTGGTAACACAGAGTAATCAGATTCCATCGATCCGTTCCCAATGATCAATAGAGGAGATGGGATGAGATGGATGGAGGCAAGTTGCTTTGCGAGTGTTTAATTCCGATGCGCTCTTCAGTTGCTGAAGTGGACTCAAGGGATTGTAACCAGGATGGGGAGATCGTGCTTCACTGTCATAATTGGACTCTTTGATTCTCCGCGCTCGTCTTCAAGTATGATACCGCTGGTGGCAGTGACAGTGGCAGTGAGGGAGACAAAGTCTCATATCCTTCAGAAGTAGGACATGTAGAAATATATGTGATCGCAAAGATCCTTATGAGCAAAAAACATGTAGCTGTAACCCTACACCTGCGTCTGCCACAAACAAGGCTTGCCGTCTTGTCCAGGAGAGGTCTGGTGCCGGAGCAGTGTTGTTGAGGGAGGTCAAGCCTTTTTCAACAAACTGTCAAAGCTCTTGAATCGACCATTGGCACGATCTTCAAACATGCCGGGATCCTCAAATCATCTTGTTCAAACGTTACTTCTAGCTGCTCGTTTTAAGGAGAAATGGGTAACAAGATAAGTTCCCAGCGAGGCATGATCCAAAATAGTAAAGATTGCTCAATGTGTTGTAACTTCCTTCACGTTCGTTTGTCTGCCATACATACGAAGGTCACGGTTGGCACAGCGCGTGTTTCAAGATGATCCAGCTAGATGCTACTCTTGAACAGGTTGTAGAACGACACCTTGGCCAACGGTCTACGCTAAGGAGTCGTTGGACCATTGCTTCGTATAGGGAAGCCGTTTCTAATGCCATATATGGGAGTTGGTATGGAGATCCTTCCGGCGTCAGTGCTAGAACTTTGGGCGACAGGAGGACAACTGGCTGCATTTAGTGTGTGAACCCATCGATTAATAGGGGAAGTCGCCTTTTTGATCACAGGCTATCGTCTGTAATCATGAATACTGTGAAAGAGAGAGGCATCGCTCAGGACAAGTGAAAGCAAATCGGCTGTTCCGAGTTAGGGCTCTTTGGTTGCGTAACCTGCAGGAGAGATAATATCTGCTTCATTGCACATGTTCTACCGTATGCTCACGTCGAGGTAGTCAATGCTGTCGTGGAGCGTAATCCCGCTTACACCTTCATTAAGGTCGAACCTAGGTATTCTGGATGCTCCTCTCAGAATAAACCCTCTTTGGTGTCTTTCTGGTTGAAGTTTGGGTTCATTATCCCACCGCATCAACAGAAACGACATCATTGAATCTTGATTATGTTAAAGGGCTGTGCTTCGTTTTCTGCGTGCTGCTGTCAACCACAACCTCAATTCATCGATATTCCCAACTTGAGGAAAGTCTTACTTCCCTACCTTCCCTTTTCAAACCAACGTTGTTGGATAGCCATTGGAAGGTTTTTCAAGGAGGGCGATGCAGAGGGTGGTTTGTATTGTCACGTGCTTTGTTACAATCAGGCTGCGAGGCCGAACGGAATAATAGGTTACTCTGGGTTACTGATTCCAATTTTGGGTCAAAAGTAGGGCGGACGTCTTGAGGCCGCGAAGGTTTCGCCGTTGCGAGAAGGGAAAACACATCATTCATTCTCCTTTCGCCCATTTCGCATGGTACCCAACACAGTTCACCTCCACGTAACGACGACCACCGCAAACATGGCTCAGTCCGCGTCAAATCAGAAACCACTCTCATTGCAGGCTTCGGTTTATGCTGATGCGAATGAGAAGCTGGGGAAGGCACACTGGGACTACAACAACCTTGGTAGGCAGGGGAGCTATTCTTTAGTCGCATGTTGATATTTTCCGTCAGTGATTCAATGGGGAAATGCTTCAGATTTTGAGATCATTCGTCGCGTTGGCAAAGGCAAATATTCGGAAGCCTTTCAAGCGATAGATTTAAAGCACAAGGAGACGTGCGTCATCAAGGTAATTGCTACAGTGGAGGAACATACTTGTTTTCCTTACCTCTCCGTGACAGGTCTTGAAACCCGTGAAGAAGATGAAAATTAAGCGGGAGATCAAGGTGCTACAGATTCTTCATGGCGGACCGAACATAGTCCGCCTCTTGGATGTCTGTCGAGATCCTCAGGTTCGGTGTTTCCCTCACACCGTGGAACCTGACTAAGATCATGGACGAGTAGTCTAAAACACCTTCAATCATCTTTGAATACGTAGACAATACGGATTTGAGGACGCTCAACCCAGTTCTGACAGATCACGATGTATGTCTAGCCTGCCGGTCATCCCCTCTTGTTGACGAGAAGAGCAGGTCCGGTTTTACATGTTTCAGCTTCTGAAGGCATTAGATTACGCGCACAGCAAAGGTATCATGCACCGCGACGTAAAACCTGGGAACATTCTCATTGATCACAAGAAGAAGCGGGTGCGGTGTTTTCGGATCACAGAGGTGTTCCTTCTGACGATGACCTATCTAGCTACGACTGATAGATTGGGGGCTGGCTGAATTTTACCATCCGAACACCGACTATAACGTCCGGGTAGCGACGAGGAATTGGAAGAGCCCGGAACTCCTCGTTGGTTATGAATTGTACGACTACAGCTTGGATCTGTGGTCTTTAGGATGTACTTTGGCGGCGATCGTTCGTCCTTTACCTGTTCAACTTCACGCCTCTAAGCACCATCGAATCTATAGATATTTCGAAAAGATCCTTTCTTCCAGGGTCGCGACAACTACGACCAATTGTTCAAGATCACAAAGGTTCTAGGCACGGACGAGTTGTACCGGTACCTTGAAAAATACGACATTGGGCTAGATGCTGAATTCGATAACATACTCGTTCGTTATGACAAGAAACCATGGACACGATTTGTTACAACCGAGAACCAACGCTTTATCTCGAACGATGCCATTGATCTGGTGGATAAGTTGTTGAAGTACGATCATCAGTTACGGCTTACAGCGAAGAAGGCGATGGAACATGCCTATTTTGGTGCGCTGAATACCTCCCGCCCTCTTTCTCGATCGGTGGATTCTGATATATGAAGGTATAGAACCGATCAGGAACTTGGAGATGTGGGGGAGAAGACCAGTTCTGACGGATGCCAGCGATAGTTTGGGTGAATCGACTGGTGAAGAGAAGGAGGAAGATTAGAGAAAACGCAATTCTTGGAGTTCGTTTGTTCGGTCGTTGGTTTGTTTGTACAATTACTCGTTACTTAGTTGCTGGCGCATTCAGGTCTAATAGTCATTCTATATGTTTCTTTCAGCTACACCGAGACAACATGGCACATTTAAATCATACATTCAAGTTGAATTCGTGAAGCAAGATCACCACACAGAGTTGAATACAATAGCCTATTAAACTGGCATGTCTTTCCAGGAAGTGTTTTGGCTGGTCAATAAAGTGATCTCTCCAGACCCCAGATCCCACTTTTTCCTCCCTGGCAACAAGTTGGTAATAATGAACCTTGCACCTTCTTTCAAACCGCCATCCACCAAGATCTTCGGATCGCGAACTGTGAGAGATGCCACTCGGGGTTCATCAGGACGGCATGATGTCTGATAATCCTTCACAACAATATTACGGCATAACAGTGATCGCCTGGCAGGACAGGATTTCTAGACATGCTCACTGAGTGCAGCTTCAAATGGAGAAAGGAGCGAACACAAACCTCCAGCTCCTTTTCCACCCTTCCCTTCAACGTCTGTTGCTCAGACAACACTCGCTCCCGAACAACCTCGTATGTGGCTTGAAGGACAGAGGAAGACGCTGTGGAGAGTAGTTTGCGACGGAGAGCTGGTGAGGAAGCTTCCTCGAGATCATCAAAAAGGTCGCGGCCAGATGCTATGGGGAAAGCTTTGTAACTTAAAGTGGTATCATATACAAAGACATACCCTCGAGACTGACTGCTTCCAGTGAGCTCTTGAGTGTCTCAGTGACCTCGTCCAAAATCATTTCGAACGCTCGTAAATCTTCACCGAAATCCTGAGTAAGCTTTTGAGCGGTAGAATCCCTCAATGCTTGCCATTCATCTTGAAGTTTGGCCTCTTGCTGTTCATCCCATGCATTTTTGCCATCAGAATACGTGAGGGGGAGGAGCCGGAATATTTGGACATCGAGTATAGGTATGAACCCTCCATCTTGAGTCAGGCTGCGAAGCGTCAGTATCGGAGTTGCAGCTTTACGTCCAAGGCGAGCGTCCCACTTTGCAAGTGTGCTTGAGTTGCCTGATATCTCCAATGACGACATATCGTAGGCATCCAGCACGTCGATCCCTTCTCGAGGTCCCAGCGTCTGGAGCAATCGTCAACATTGGCAAGAGCTGCCTAAGGATAAGACAGACCTTGGCTCCAAAAATTTCGAGTTTGTGCCCAACTTGCAGCTTTTTCTTTGAAATAGCACGCCTCAAGCTATCGTCGACTGTTGCTCTCATGAAGTACCACCCATCTGTCAACTCCATCTCTTTGACCTCTGCCCCATTCTTTTTGCTCATGAGGAAACGCGAGACGCATAGAACCATGCGAACAGACGGGCAACAATCCCGTTCTTGAATTCGACGAATAATCGAGCGATGTGCCTGGAATTCGCGCTCCCATCTAGAAAGAACTCAGCTCTTGCTTGCCCAGCAGTCAGAAGACCCACCTGTAGCTAAACTGTCGCAATACCTCCTCTGCCGTCCACCAAATATGTCGCTCATCCGGTTTGAGGCGAATGTACGACGAAAGCTTCCATAGAATCAAAGACCAATGATTCTTGACCCAATTCAAAGAAACATTGGTATCTGTCCGTTGATTCAGGAAAGCGACGACGTCTGCTGGACCGAGAGGTTGCCCACTCAGATCTGGCAAGGTGAATGATAATGCATTGTCGAGATTGAACGAGAGAGGATCGTTGGCACTGTTTAAATAAGTTCCACCTTCCAACCACACGATCTCAGGCTTACGCTAGATTATCATTCACCTGCTCGGCACATGGAGCGACATCAAAACCCCATTCGCATAAACCCTTGCGAGGACACTTCCCGAGCCCCAAGTCAAAAATTGGCTTTCTCTTCTCCTTTGCTTCCTTCTTTGCCAACATATTGCTTCTGGCCATTTGTCTGCCTTTCAATTCCTCCAGCTCCTTCGCCACCTTTGATGACATCGCTCCATTCTTAAACGGAGTGACAAATGCCGGTTTCTTCTTTAGAGCAGAAGCCGTGTTCATGGGTGACTTCCCAAGCGACTGATATTTCGCAATGGTCCGGTGTAATGATGGTTGTGGTGCATAGATGGAAGCTGGCGTCTTGGGCCCTCCAGGCCCTGGAGGCAATGAGAAGGTTGTGCTTGGCCGTGGGCGGTTATACGGTGTCTTGGGCGGTAGGGGAGAGGCAACAAATGTCGATACAGGAGGCAGTTGTGGAGGTTTGAACGCCGACTCGGACAAGACAGATCCCGACTCTTGCCTTGATTCTGGAGAGGATGCGTCCTGAATCGACCGCACAGTCGCTGTTGAGCGTTTCTTTGGCGTGGGAGACTTTGGCTGCTGCCTCGAAAGAATGGTGGGCAGCGGACGAGTGAATAGTTTCTTCGAAATATCTTGATTTCCGGAGAAAGGCGAACCTCCGCTAAGCAGGTCTTGCGAACGAGCGAGAGCATCCGCAGACGGATCCTTCACAGGCGTCCCAGCTCCACTAGTTAGACCACTGAACGCACCAGAAGAGTTAGGCATTCGACTTGCCGACTCCATTGCTCCTCTGTTAGGATCTTTCGATGGGGAACGAGATCCGTCTGCTCTCCTCAGGACACCGAAATTGAGAGGTGTCCGTGCCAGTGCACCATTCAACAAGTGGTTCGCCTTCTGCAATGACTCTACAGATGGATCCTTGACCTTCTTGCCTGAACCGCTCATCAATCCACCAAATCCACCACCACCAACAGCTTTCTTCACCGGAGTTGTCAGAACATTGGACGCACGACCGCCCATGAGTAAAGCGTTCGCTTTGTCCATTGCAGCCACTGACGGTGATTTGACCTTCTTCCCAGATCCGCTCGTAAGACCGTCGAATATGGCCTTTGAACGAACTGGAGTGGATGGAAGAAGCGAGCCAAGATTGTATTGGCTCATGTCGGGGAGTAAGCTGGGCTCTCCCTCGATATCGATTCCAAGCTTTCTCTTGAGCTTAGCGAGACGATCAGGCGATGGGTCCTTGAGAAACTTCCCGGAGGCGAGTTTAAAGCCCCCGAAAGCTTGCGTAGAAGATGGTAGGACGGCAGGCTGTGGTAGACGGCTCGAGAGGTCCACGTCCATAGCGAGCGATTCATCGAAGGATTTTACTTTTGCAGTTGGGATCCAGTCCTCGCCCAATTCCTCCCAATCCAAATCCAAATCATCAAACTCGTCCGCTTCCCCTTCAAAGACTCCATCAGCAACCACTTCATCTGCCTTTCCCTCTCCCACTTCATCTTCGGTGGTGGCAGCGTCAAGCGGCGCTTCATCACAGTCGACAGGAACGGCAAGGTCGATTTCTGCAAGTTCAGACGGGTTAAAAGACAACCGTGATCCTGTTTCGGACTGCTCATCCCCATCTCGGCAGACAAGTCCTTGACTGGGGTAGAATCCTTTGGTAGGGGAAACTTCTTCATGGTATCCTGAGTCGTCCCCAATCGCGTTGTCGGCCCGTCCCTCCTGCGGCTCCACTTCACTAAACACTACTCTCTTCCCAAGTACATTGAAGATGTTGTCGCCTTCTTCCTCCAACTCCTCCCCCAAGTGCTCCATCTTCGCCCTAGCATCTATCCTTTCCAGCAGATCTAACTCTTGCATGAGTTCGTCGTCGTCTCCCATATCTTTAAACAGATCGCTGCTCTTGGATAGAGATTTGCGTTTCGACTGAAAGGGATTTGAGCCTCCATGGTAAACATAGGATGCTCTTGGAGACGGAGTATGTGGACTGTTCCGGGAGACGGAGTTCGAAAGCTGCCGTGGATGGGATTCGGTTGCATCTAGAAGAGAAGCAACCGATTCCTCCTGAGACGGGATGATCAGACGTTGTTCGTCGTAAGGGATGGTACCCGATTCAACGGCTCTAACGGTCGTTCCCGTGGAGTGTGACTTATAGTTAAAGTCACCAAGCTCCTTACTCGATGTGAAGCTTTGAAAGTTCTCGGATCCTCTTCTAAGTAGCGGTGTCCTGAGAGAATCCTCGAAAGGCATCTCCGCCTCCGTATCCGTGACCCACGTCCTCGTGCTCCCGGAAGTCCAATCTGCGCTCCGCACAACTGGAGCACCCAGTACCAACGAATGGACAGACGCTGTTGGTGCACGTCTAGAAGGGGAGGAAGGTCTGAGGGGAGAGCGTAGTGGCGATGGCTCCGGGGTCGGGGAAGGAGAAGATAGCGGAGAGGAGCAGGCATCATTCGAGGTATTATGAGAAGCAGTGGAGACTCGTTCGTTGGTCTTGCGCCGCTTGGCGGGCCTGGGACTGGGATCAACGCGAAACGGAGGAGGTGCTGAATACATGATCCTTTACCTCAAACCCTCACTTGACATTTGACGAAGAAAGATACACACCCTGGCTTTGCTGAGCAATCCTTGCAGACTTTCTAGACCCAGTTCTGCTCAAATCGCTGCTGCTAACGCTCTTGCCGCTCCCCATTCCCAGTCGTTGTGATTTTGACGCCACATTCTGATGAGACGGAGTGAGGCGGGGAGAAGAAGACATCCCTGTGGTTGTAGCTCGTCGTTTCATGCCGTGGCGCGTCAAAATCGAAGGTATAAAGCGCGAAAAAGGGCTGACTACGTCGTTTTGGACACTTCCCAGAAGGGTATTAATGTCATGTGACTTGGCACAATAAGACGCGTTCTTCCATCGATTCCGACAAAACCAACTGAACTCTTGAGTTCCCTCGACTCTTGAGCTCTATCCAACTGGTCACTGCGGCCTTTGTGGCAGAACCGTTGTACTGTACTTATCCTGTCGCTTTGCGAAGTGGCGGGGATATCAGTTCGGTGGAGGCATCACTAAGCCATGTCATTACAAGGAAAGGAGTCGACGACAGTATGATAGATCCAGTTGTAGGACTTAGTATTGTTATCGGTATTTGAGCAGTACGTCCTCTTACTTGTACATCAGGGTCCCGCGTCTTGAAAATATTGGACTTCCTGGGACTCCTTCATTGTTGCAGAACAATGGACAACTTCAAGTTCCCAATCGCACATTGCCTGGTAAATTGGAGGTAATGTCGTCCTTCAAAAGAGCAGATGAATGGTACGCGGGCCGTCTATTGGCAACTCAAGGCCGTCAATACGAGAGAATTCATCGTTTTTGACAAGGATGGGGACTTCCACTTACATCTCTTCGCTCAATTAGTCGGTTATGGAGACTCTCCTTTCCTGTGCCAGGTCAGGGAGAGGGATCGCGGACCGTCATAAAGTTGAACTCCTCCCGTCCTCGCCTCTGTCCTAGGCTTACGTGGGGTGAAGATATTGGTTCAACGTCACGCAAGTTCGCTTCCTTTACTTTAGACTGTGGCCACGATGAAGACGGGATCGAGGAGGAGATACACGAGGCGGATTCGGACCGCGAACACTAGACATTGAGTTATTCTCCTTGTACATGGAGAGAACTCCACCCTATAAAGAGTCGACAGTTGGCCATTCTTCTCTAGAGTACAATCAAAGAAGTCTCTCCAATCATCGCTGCCCAAAGATCATGAAGTTCTCGACCCCCATCGCTGCCGCTTTGGCCATTCTTTTGTAGTCCCTGCCTTCCTTTTTATAGCTGGTCTAACGATTTTCTAAAGCGTTGGCGTCCAAGCTATGCCAGGATCGGAAAGAAGCGAGCTGCTTGCTCGCCAGGCAGGCTGTTGCGGGGACTGCGTGAGCTTCCTCTTCTTCCTCGCCGTCTGAGCTGCTCTGAAATCTTTGAAAGGCCTGCCCTTGTACGCATTCTCATGTTTAAAAGGATCAACTCACTCTGAGCTCTTGACTGCGTCCAGGTTGGGTCTGTGGGGTGAGATCGCACTGTTCTACTAGGCGTTTATTGACTTTCAAGTTCAGGTCTTCGACTGTCAGGACATTTGTTCGACTTGAAAGAGGTTTGAAACGGGCAGAGGAATCCCTTCTGAATACCAGGTGCAGAAGGAGACGAATACAATTCTTGTATCCGTTGGTGAATAGGTTAAAATGAGTGGACACTTGTAATATTAGGATTTTTGAAACATATTCACTACAAGGATCTTTGGATTCGATGTATTGAGCTGTGACTTCCAGCCTAACTGAACAATAAAACGTTGGGACTGCTCTATTGGAGAAAATGTTTCACAGTGGGAAATTTACAACCATATTCAACTTATAAGAGTTGCGACATTGAACATTGATTGAATACGCCACTAAGGGATACTAGCCATCCTTATGACAGAGAGTGCTGAAAAGGCTCATCGTAGGTTGCAATGGCCATAATTTAGCACTGCATGCAGTTTTTCATACCCCCGTGTCGACCAGACCAACCTCGTTAAACTAACACGATTAATGGCAACATGAACCGCTTCTCAAAGGTCAAACCGTTGCTTCTGGAAGTAAAAAGTTGAACCGAGACAAATTAATTCTCTTGCCGATATCCTTCGCCACATTTTGGGCACTAAACAACATATTAGCATGCTAAATGAATCGAGGCAAACGCGACCGCACCTCATAATAAACGGTCGTTCCCTCGTCCGCTGATTTCTCTTGCCGTGTTTCAAAATGCATCTGCGGATGGCCACATGCTTTGCACTTCTCATCGATCTATCATCAACTCATGAATTCGTATTCTTTTCTATCAGGGAAGGAAAAATACCAAGGCACCCTTGCTCTTCTTCCCCATCTGAAATTGCACTAGTGCTTTCTTATCCTTTAATGCGCTGGGGAAAGCATCCGGTCGCGACCGTGAGCGTATCACAACGTTCTCGTAGACTATTCATTCCCTGTCTTTGCTGAGTTCTGGATGATTTGTTCATTAGAAAGGAGACAGACTTTTGGCATCCTCTACCCGACCACAGGCAGCACATTTTATGATGTCCTCCGTTGCTCCAGGGACATCAAGGAGTGTCCCGCACGCTGGACAGAAGTTTAACGAGCCGAAAGAGTTTTGAGAGGTGGGATTCTCCATATACATATCACCAAATGTTGTGGGCAAAAATTTGGGCTGAACCGACGGGTCAGGTTGTACGTTCCCTCTGAGTACGTGATCTGAAACAATCCACGTGTCAATTTTTTCTTCTTACCACATCCTCCAACAAAACCCCAACCAACCTGCAACAAAACAACCCAACCCAAAACAACCAAAAAAAAATGGCAACTCGTACCGTCCCCGGCGCTGCCCCCTCCCAGGCGAAGAAAGGGAAGCCGTCGGGCTCGACAGGAGCGCTGAACGGGAAGTCTGTTGCTTCCAAGGAAGCAGCTCCTGCGGTCGCTTCTGGGCCGATAGATTATTCAATCGGTGGAAAACCCAACAAGGAGGCGTACGATAGGGAGCAGAATGAAATTAAGAAGGAGATCGAGAGGCTGCAGAACAAATCGGTGAGGTTTTTTATTTACAGTTTGGTAGTGGATGGAAGTTAGACCTGGTCACTTGAGAGGTGCATCTTGCTCTGTTGAGCTGTTTCGATGCCTTGCAATCATCTGAGGAAGGAACAGTGAGGACCAACCTCCCCATGCTGCTTTGCGGAGCATTGCGCCATCCGATCACCCATATGTCAGATGCTCTGTTTAACCTCTGTAGTATCAAGAACGAGATTAGGATGCTTGCAGATTCTCAATTTCGTTGCTTTGCATACCAAAGCTGTGTAATTGAAGGTCCTGGTTCCTGCAAATTGGTTGCAAAATAAAACACACTTTACGAGTCGTCGTGCTGCGCAAATCCAGGTCTTTTCAGCGAATGACGGTTTGTAACCGCGCGCTAACTCTTCTTTCTTATAGAACGAGATTCGTGCCCAAATCGGCTCGTCCTCTGGCAAGAACGCCGACGCAGAACGACGGGCTCAGCTGCGGTCTGAGCTGGACGCCGTGAAGGGAGAGCAAGCAGCGAACAAAGGTGGCAGGCAGAAAATTGTGGATCAGATCAAGAACCTGCAAGAAGTCAACCGCAAGAGGGTAGGTGGATCACTCAGTTTTTGAGGTTGCGGCTGACGATAGCCTGGGACAGATACAAGATCTTACTGCTGCTAGGAGCAAGGCGCCATTCAAGACCATGCTGGAGGTGGATAACCAAATCAAGTGTGTTTTCCCTCACCTGTCCTGACTGTGTCGGGTATTTATGACGGGGGTAAGATCGCTGGAGAAGAGGGTCGAATCTGCAACTATGAAGCTCGTTGAGGAAAAGAGGACCCTCACTGAAATATCTTCCCTCAAGCGCTCCCGGAAGGTTGTCGAAGGGTTCGCAACGCAACAACAGCAGATCGACGCTACGAAGAAAGAGATCGAAGCTCTGCAAGCCTCCGCTAATGATCCCGCCATCAAGTCTTCGTTCGACAAGATGCAGTCTCTCCGTGCGGAATTGGACGAGATCTCGAAGCGTTCAGAAACCAAACAGAAAGAGAAAAATGCGTTATTCAAGGAGAGAAATGCCTTACAGAAGCAGATTGACGAACTGTACACCAAGAAAAAGGAGAGCGTAGCCAACTTCAGATCCGCGAATGACAAGTATTTCCAAAAGATGCAAGAGGATCGGAATCGGCGGATGGAGAAGCAGAAGGCTGAGAAGGCGCAGTTTGAGGATCAAAAGAAGAAGGAGCTGCACGCGCAGTGGAGGGAGGAAGCCGCTTTCGCTGCATTCGCGGATGAGATTCAGGACTGCAATAACCTCATCTTCTACTTCAACAAGCTTCGTGGTATCAACACTCCCCTGCCCAACGGCGCTTCCGCTACCGCCACCGCCAACGCTTTGGGTTTACCTAGCTTGAACTTGAGGGAGGTGGATGGCGCGCTTCCCGAGGGAGCGAAGGCGTTGAAGAAGAAGGGGACAGAAGATGAGGGGTCTTGGGGCGGTCTTGGAAAGAAGGGAAAGAAAGGAAAGAAAGTTGAGAAAGAGGAGGAAGAAGGAGAGAAGAAGGAGTCCGATAAACTCAACGTCCCGTTCCAGACACTCTCTGCGCTTCTGAAACTAGGGATTGAAGCGCCACTCATTTACGGTGACTTGGAGAGGACGGTGGGTGATTTGGAGAAGAAGAAACTTTACTTTGAAACCAATCAGGTATGTCCTTCCCTCGTCTGCTTGGATCCACTTTGATTCTGTCGGAATGGGACAGGAACGCGTGACCAAGGAAAAGGTCGCGGCGGTCGAAGCAAAAATTGCGGCCCAGTCGAAAGCGAATGGATCTTCCTCTCCTGCCACGGGCGATTCAACCTCCCAGCCTGCTGACACCCCTCAAACAGACGCAACCGCCGACGCAATCGCAGAAACGGCCCCTGAGGCTGTAGAGGATGCGGAGGAGAAGGAACAAGAGAAAAACGAGGACTAGATTTGATCCTCAACAACCGTTCTCAAAAGTACCATCATCGTTGGACAAAACTTTCCCTATCTACTTCATGGGATACAGCACTTAGGCAATGCCTTGGTTTCCTTGGATTGTTGGAGAGCTTCGTCGTACTATTTCTAATAAAATATTAATTTTCCAAATCTGGAAAGAGCGACAATGCGTTCCAGGAATAGCCTGGCTGTTGGTCGGAAATTTTCCAAACCTACAACGCATGCTGCGACCATAGCAACGCCGACTGCCTTTGAATTCACGAAACGAATTGTCAGCGGGGCATGATCAGAGCAACAGAAAGCCCAATCGTTCGAGTGCATTCATCGGTCACGCCATGTATAACGCCACCATGCTCCTCCTACAAAAGGGAGCGTCTCCTCGTTCGCCATTTTTCAAGGATCTTCTTGTGACTTCCTCGTTGAGGTTGAGTTCGCGACTCCAGTCTTTCGTTTGATCTCAGTAGAGGCTCTAGCAGCTCTCTTTACCTTTCTTTTGTGCTCAAAGTCGTCGAACGACTCTTACTCGGGAAGTCTCTCACGTAGCCTCAGGTGAGGTTGATTCTTCTCCGATCTAGTGACAACATTCTGATGTGTGAAAGCAGGAGGCAACAAGTCCAATCCTTCACTCGTCAAACTCTGAACTCCAAGTCTCCAAGATATTGAATAAGGAAGACTCACTATGAAGGCAACAACTCTCGTATCCCTCTCCATTCTCGCCGCGCAAACACTCGCACTGCCCATCCTCCGTCCTACCCCCGCTCCTCTCCCAGCGAAGGCGAAGCGTCAAATCGGAGTATCCATTCTGTCCTCCTTCACACTTTCCGGGGCAGAACACCTTGCGCATGACTGTACATTTTTCATAATCTGGTCTGGCACACCATTGACCGTCGGAGGGGAACAGCCGCTGCTTCAGCAGCAGCAGCAGCAGCCACTGGAAACCCTGTTCTTGGTGTAGCAGGAGATGGCTCCAGTGGAGCAGCGACCGACTCTGCCTCTGCCGCCGATTCTGCGTCCGAGTCCTCCTCTGATTCCAGCTCTGCAGCGGCGGAGGCGACATCCTCATCGAAGGAGTCAAAGGCTACCTCTTCCTCGAAGGAATCCAAAACCGAAGCAACCTCCTCCTCTGATGCTGCTGCCGCTAAGGAAACCTCGAAGTCAGACAACTCGGGCAATGACAACAAGGGCAATGGAAAGGCATCCGATAACTCTGGTAACAAGAGTGTGGAGCAGGATCTCGTCGTACTCAACTTTGCGAACACCCTCGAGAGGCTCGAGACAGAATTTTACAGTCAGTTTTCCCACTTTCCCCAGCTATTTTAGCCCGTGGTTACAGAAGCTGACCATGCTCTATCTTTGGCGCAATAGAGCAAGGACTCGAAACCTTCTCCCTTAGCGATATGGTCAAGGCTGGCCTGACGGAAGCCCAGGCGACCATCATTATCCAGACTCTCCAGACCCAAAGGGACGACGAGGCGACGCACTCGAAGGTGCTTGAGGTCAGTCTTCCCTCTCAACGCTGTTTACTATGGTTGGACGCTGATTTCTGCCTCGATACTTGTAGAGCACCATCAAGGCGCTCGGAGGAAAAGTGAACACCGCTTGCAACTTCGATTTCTCTTCGGTGCTCACTGATCCTGCAACTTTCCTCGTTACCGCCCGCGCTCTCGAAATGGTCGGTGTCAGTGCTTACTCTGGAGGAGCTCAGTTGGTCCAGAAGTGCGTTCTTTCTCCCTCTGATAGGTTTGTGTTGATGTTCATTGTGCTTAGCCCTTCCATCCTTACCGCTGCTGCCTCTATTCTCTCAATCGAAGCCCGTCACTCGTCGCTCACTAACCTCTTCGCGGGTGGCAATGCTGTTCCCCAAGCCTTCGACATTCCTCTTACGCCCAACAGCGTGCTTGCTCTCGCTCTCGGCTTCCTTAAAGATTGCTCAGCCAAGGATTTGGGTCTCACTGCCAACACACCCCTCAGCGTCATCGCGCAGGAGACCGGCACCGCGCTCATCAAGCAGGATTCGTTGTTGGCTTTCCAAGCAGATAACTTAGATGCGAACACCGACCCCAAGAAGACGTTCTGTCAGATGGTTTGTACGTTTTTGTTTTCATTACCTTTTCCAAACGAGAACTGTTGACTAATTCCGTTTCAATCTAGTCGGTGGTGCTACTGAAGCTCTCGTTTTCCCCATTGACAACTGCCGCGTTCCTAAGGGCTTCAATGGACCTGTCATGCTCTTTATCACCGACTCCAAGACTGTATGTCCCTTCGCTCTCTTCTTCTCTCTCGATGATGTTCTAACATCGCGTTCTTACGAACACACAGCCCTTGGCCGGAGATGCCGCTACGCAGGATCAATCCATTATCGTCGCTGGCCCAGCTGCCATCTTCGTAGATACCGATGTGCAGGACTTCGAGAAGCTCTTCTCAATCCACGGTGTATCCATTGCCACGCTTGCGAACCTCAATGCTGGAGAACTGAGCAGAGACAGTGGAAAGAATAGCAAGGACAGGAAGAAGGTCGACATTATTGGAGAGTCGAAGAAGAAGGTCCAGGAAACTTACCACAACGGGTTCGCTCGCTCCTCCTTTCGAATCCATGCATACTGACCCCGAGGTTTGCTTCAGAATGGTGTACAAGCACGAGAAGCGTGGATACACATCTCCCTTCGGTGGAAAGATCATCGGCTGGAACTGATCGTGATGCCCATTCGTTATTCAGCCCACCTGTGCTGCTCTAGAGTCTATTGTGTCTTTGGTAGTCGCTTCGAATTTCGATGGTATTACTTGTTGCTTGTATGTTTAGCTAAAAGGGTTTCGATGTGGAATCGATGGGTCATCTACTGAGATTCTCTATGCTATATTCAGTGCAAGGCTGACAAGAAAAACCAAAAGATGGAGTGACTGCGAAGAAACTGCGTATCTCACGTGAGGCGGATGGAGTGTCGGTTCACACCGCCAACGCTTTGGGTTTACCTAGCTTGAACTTGAGGGAGGTGGATGGCGCGCTTCCCGAGGGAGCGAAGGCGTTGAAGAAGAAGGGGACAGAAGATGAGGGGTCTTGGGGCGGTCTTGGAAAGAAGGGAAAGAAAGGAAAGAAAGTTGAGAAAGAGGAGGAAGAAGGAGAGAAGAAGGAGTCCGATAAACTCAACGTCCCGTTCCAGACACTCTCTGCGCTTCTGAAACTAGGGATTGAAGCGCCACTCATTTACGGTGACTTGGAGAGGACGGTGGGTGATTTGGAGAAGAAGAAACTTTACTTTGAAACCAATCAGGTATGTCCTTCCCTCGTCTGCTTGGATCCACTTTGATTCTGTCGGAATGGGACAGGAACGCGTGACGAAGGAAAAGGTCGCGGCGGTTGAAGCAAAGATTGCGGCCCAGTCGAAAGCAAATGGATCTTCCTCTCCTGCCACTGGCGATTCGACTTCTCAGCCTGCTGACACCCCTCAAACAGATGCAACTGCCGATGCAATCGCAGAAACGGCCCCTGAGGCTGTAGAGGATGCTGAGGAGAAGGAACAAGAGAAAAACGAGGACTAGATTTGATCCTCAACAACCGTTCTCAAAAGTACCATCATCGTTGGACCACACTTTTCTTATCTACTTCATGGGATACAGCACTTAGGCAATGCCTTGGTTTCCTTGGATTGTTGGAGAGCTTCGTCGTACTATTTCTAATAAAATATTAATTTTCCAAATCTGGAAAGAGCGACAATGCGTTCCAGGAATAGCCTGGCTGTTGGTCGGAAATTTTCCAAACCTACAACGCATGCTGCGACCATAGCAACGCCGACTGCCTTTGAATTCACGAAACGAATTGTCAGCGGGGCATGATCAGAGCAACAGAAAGCCCAATCGTTCGAGTGCATTCATCGGTCACGCCATGTATAACGCCACCATGCTCCTCCTACAAAAGGGAGCGTCTCCTCGTTCGCCATTTTTCAAGGATCTTCTTGTGACTTCCTCGTTGAGTTCGCGACTCCAGTCTTTCGTTTGATCTCAGTAGAGGCTCTAGCAGCTCTCTTTACCTTTCTTTTGTGCTCAAAGTCGTCGAACGACTCTTACTCGGGAAGTCTCTCACGTAGCCTCAGGTGAGGTCAATTCTTGTCCAGTTCTGGTGACATTCTGATGTGGGAGAGCAGGAGGCAACAAGTCCAATCCTTCACTCATCAAACTCTGAACTCCAGGTCTCCAAGATATTGAATAAGGAAGACTCACTATGAAGGCCACAACTCTCGTATCCCTCTCCTTCCTCGCCGCCCAAACACTGGCACTCCCCATCCTCCGTCCTACCCCCGCTCCTCTCCCAGCGAAGGCGAAGCGTCAAATCGGAGTATCCATTCTGTCCTCCTTCACGCTTTCTGGAGCAGAACACCTTGCACATGACTGTACGTTTCTTCATAATCTGGTCTAGCACACCATTGACGGTTGGAGGGGAACAGCCGCCGCGAAAGCAGCAGCAGCAGCAGCTACTGGAAACCCTGTCCTTGGTGTAGCAGGAGACGGTGCCAGTGGAGAATCGACCGATTCTGCCTCTGCTGCAGATTCTGCCTCCGAGTCCTCCTCTGATTCCAGCTCTGCAGCGGCGGAGGAGACATCCTCATCTGAGGAGTCAAAAGCCACCTCTTCCTCCAAGGAATCTAAATCCGAAGCAACCTCCTCCTCTGAGGCTGCTGGTGCTAAGGAAACTTCGAAGTCAGACAACAAGGGCAATGATAACAAGGGCAATGAAAAGGCATCCGATAACTCTGGTAACAAGAGTGTGGAGCAGGATCTCGTCGTACTCAACTTTGCGAACACCCTCGAGAGGCTCGAGACAGAATTTTACAGTCAGTTTTCCCCCTTTCGCCAGCTATTTTAGCCCGTGGTTACAGAAGCTGACCATGCTCTATCTTTGGCGCAATAGAGCAAGGACTCGAAACCTTCTCCCTTAGCGATATGGTCAAGGCTGGCCTGACGGAAGCCCAGGCGACCATCATTATCCAGACTCTCCAGACCCAAAGGGACGACGAGGCGACGCACTCGAAGGTGCTTGAGGTCAGTCTTCCCTCTCAACGCTGTTTCCTATGGTTGGACGCTGATTTCTGCCTCGATACTTGTAGAGCACCATCAAGGCGCTCGGAGGAAAAGTGAACACCGCTTGCAACTTCGATTTCTCTTCGGTGCTCACTGATCCTGCAACTTTCCTCGTTACCGCCCGCGCTCTCGAAATGGTCGGTGTCAGTGCTTACTCTGGAGGAGCTCAATTGGTCCAGAAGTGCGTTCTTTCTCCCTCTGATAGGTTTGTGTTGATGTTCACTGTGCTTAGCCCCTCCATCCTTACCGCTGCTGCCTCTATTCTCTCGATCGAAGCCCGTCACTCGTCGCTCACTAACCTCTTCGCGGGTGGCAATGCTGTTCCCCAAGCCTTCGACATTCCTCTCACGCCCAACAGCGTGCTTGCGCTCGCCCTCGGCTTCCTTAAAGACTGCTCTGCCAAGGATTTGGGTCTCACTGCCAACACACCCCTCAGCGTCATCGCGCAAGAGACCGGCACCGCGCTCATCAAGCAGGATTCGTTGTTGGCTTTCCAAGCGGATAACTTGGATGCGAACACCGACCCCAAGAAGACGTTCTGTCAGATGGTTTGTACGTTTTTGCTTTCATTACCTTTTCCAAACGAGAACTGTTGACTCATTCCGTTTCAATCTAGTCGGTGGTGCCACTGAAGCTCTCGTTTTCCCCATTGACAACTGCCGCGTTCCTAAGGGCTTCAATGGACCAGTCATGCTCTTTATCACAGACTCCAAGACTGTATGTCCCTCAGCTCTCTTCTTCTGTCTCGATGATGTTCTAACATCGCGTTCTTACGAACACACAGCCCTTGGCCGGAGATGCCGCTACGCAGGATCAATCCATTATCGTCGCTGGCCCAGCTGCCATCTTCGTAGATACCGATGTGCAAGACTTCGAGAAGCTCTTCTCAATCCACGGTGTATCCATTGCCACGCTTGCGAACCTCAATGCTGGAGAACTGAGCAGAGACAGTGGAAAAAATAGCAAGGACAGGAAGAAGGTCGACATTATTGGAGAGTCGAAGAAGAAAGTCCAGGAAACTTACCACAACGGGTCCGCTTGCTCCTCCTTTCGTATCCATGCATACTGACCGATGTGCGCTTGCAGAATGGTGTACAAGCACGAGAAGCGTGGATACACATCTCCCTTTGGTGGAAAGATCATCGGCTGGAACTGATCGTGATGCCCATTCGTTATTCAGCCCACCTGTGCTGCTCTAGAGTCTATTGTGTCTTTGGTAGTCGCTTCGAATTTCGATGGTATTACTTGTTGCTTGTATGTTTAGCTAAAAGGGTTTCGATGTGGAATCGATGGGTCATCTACTGAGATTCTCTATGCTATTCAGTGCAAGGCTGACAAGAAAAACCAAAAGATGGAGTGACTGCGAAGAAACTGCGTATCTCACGTGAGGCGGATGGAGTGTCGGTTCTCGGAGCCATCCCGCATTGTGAAGTTGACCTTCCCTCCTCCGCTGTTGCAGTTGGTTGATCCACCAAGTTCACGCCGTGTTGTCTCAATAGGCGAGCTCGTGCAAGAAAGGGCCGAGCGAGAGAAACGCCTGTGACAGCATACCCATCAACTTGTATCTCGTCTGGCGCATCAACCTTGCTGAATTTATTAATAACAAGCGATGCGCCAAAAGCCAGGAACGACTTGCCAGCCGTGTAAAAAGGCTAAACGCAAGTGCATACGCGCGGATGAAGACTTAAGTAAAGCGTGTACGAACTGCGTTGAGAAGGGAAGGGAGTGAGTGTTCGCGTTAGAGTTCCAACGCGATGTTCATTGACGACGCGTTTGGGGAAGGTGTGTGCCACAGGAAATCAAGCCTAGAGAAGTCAAGTTAGGGAAAAGACAGGAGCTAGTTAGGTGTGCTTCTCATTGCTCTTCTTCTGCACACATCCAACAGCAGCGCTGACATGGCTCTGGCGTAGAGAGCTCTTTGGCACGCGAGAAGCGTCATCCGTCAAATCTGCAACACCTTCGACCCCAAGCATTCCCACACCAACGCCGAAGTTGTCCCATGATACCGAGATGAAGCTCACTGAGAATACTTTGAAAGCCCATTGGACAGCGGAGCTCATTGACCGTACGTCTCTCGTCCTTTCCGTTCAACTGTGTGTCAATGAGTGCTGATGAGAGGTTGGCATGAGAGCAGAAGGATTTCGTCCCTCGTTCTCTGTTGGTTTTATTCCGGACTTCAAGCAACGCATGCGAGACTCAGGAACGGATTGGAAGTCAGTTAGCGAATATGCTGGTCCGTCATTTTCTCTGGTAATACAAGACACGTGCTGATAGATAGAGAAGAGATTGTCATGCTGATGTTCATGATTTACGGCGCACGCCGAACCTCTAATCCATTCGTCCTGGGCTCTCTAAGACTTTCCAACGACAACGGCATCTATGCTGACTTCCGTCCCTATGGACGAGCGCGGGAAGGTCCGTGTCGTAGTCTTCTGTCTAAACTTTTAGACGAATGCTTCGCCAACGAATTTTTGTCCAAACCGAGCATTACATCAGTCACGATCCTGCTTGATGTCTTCCTTCTCGTCTGGAGGGAGTTTGAACCAGCGTTCTGTAGTGAGACGATCAGGAATAGGAGAGGGGACAAGGAGGATGTGTATGCGGGGGTCAACGAAGAGTTAGCGTGGGAATTGAGGAGGTTGCTAGAGAAGGTCAAGAGCGTGAGTTGTGTTGTATTATTGGGAAGCCATGTAAGGCTGACCCTGTTCGGAAGCACATCGATTTCCATACGTTCGTCAAAGCAGAAGAAACAGAGTGGTCTTTCAAGAGCCCAGTCTACAATTGTGAGCGGAAATTCTGTCAAGAAATATCTCGCTTTCTGGTATGCCATTACCTCTGTTTCTCACGCAGAGGTTGATCAAATTGAATCTTGGGTAGTGTTGCGATCTTGCGAATGCAGCGAGCTTGAACATGGCGCCTCTCATGTTTGTACCCTCCCTATTCTAGCAATCTGGCACCTACAGACGATGGGTTCAGGTCCATATCTGACTATGAAACATACGACTTTCCGAGTCTCACAATCAATCGTCGTTCTTACTACTCGCTCTCTTCTCTCATCAACGAGTCTATGGAGGCGTTCGTGAGTCGAGAAGAACAGGACGAGTTCACTTGGCTGGGGATGTTATGTTTACAGCGCCAAGTGGTTCTAGGAAGCTGTAGTGTGAAAGAGTGGATTGCAGCACGGCGAACATACGATTTCATTCTCAACTCGCCTGTTAAGAAGGAAGATCTTCTTTTTGAAGACGAGCAGAAGAGTTCTATCGATCTGGAACGCGCCAAAGCAAAGTCGCCTGTGCACCTCCTCAGCTCGTTGCTTACGCGTATGGACTTATATTCCGCGTATCGAAAAACTACGCACTGGGTCGATCTCCCTTCAGGGCAGGTCTGGGGACCTTTCGGGAAGGAAGATGTCGGCATCACTCGCGATAACCTAGTTCAAAGATCAACGCTCCGATTCACCATTCTTGCGCTGATAGAGGAGGTCTTAGACATTTTAAGAAGTGAAAGGGAGATGCAGAAGAGTTGGGGACTGAGAGAGGAAGAGATGGAAGCGATTGATGAGGAGATCAGGTTAGCCGAAGGCACCTGGAAAGTCGCGATGGAGAAGGCCCACGAGCATATTGATGGGCTTTTAGAAACACTCTGCGAGCTAGAATGCCATGTGAGTCCCTTTTTCTTCATATCGACTGCAACGGGATCCTGAAGAACGGAACAGCCGGTCGACGAACGTTCTATTCGATACTTCGATTGTCTGCGTGAACTCATTCTCGTTCTACAAGAGCTTCCGGGAGGCACGTCGTACCTGGCACGCTATGTATCTTACGAAACCAAGAGCTACTTGCGAGCTGAGAAAGCGGGCCGTGTGCAGAAGTGTGTTTCACCTTTCTCATACAGCTCTTGGCGTGCAATCCTCTAACAAAACCGATTAGTTTTCTCCGTCTAAACAAGGTGGTTGGCTGGTTCAGCATGTCTTTCGACCGCAACGTTCAGCTTCTAGAGAATGACCTTGCTGCTCTATCCCTGAACGGTCCCCCCTCTCCTGGTTTTATGAAGACAGAAGAAGAGAATGATCCTCTAGTTCTGAAGATTGCCCCAGTCCTGAACTGGGGTGCGAAGAGCGACACCCAAGTCAAATTCAAGCCGGATGTTGCGCATATACCAGAAGACACCACTTTCAGGGCACTTAAGATTATTCAGGAAGCTCTGGCGGATATCGGCAATAATACTTAATATGGACATCACTTTCGTCTTATATCGGTCCTTCTCGATTAGTTTATAGGTTGTTTCATAGGTATCTCCGTTTTTGTATAGATCATTCGAGTACTTAGTGCTTTGTTGTTCCATAATCCTTTTTGCATTCCAGAGTGTGTGTGCCTACTGGTTGCAATGTCGCAGGACGGCGCGCGAAGTCGCAGCGGAACCCCTATTTTGGTACTCCAGTTCCCAAAATGGGCTCAGCGAGCAGGAATTGTATGCAGTACGAGTAAGAGAAGCGAACGTATCCGCCAGGTGAGCACACTGTGTTCGCCGCATCATCAGTGCAGGAGTCAGCTTTGGCATTTGTTGTTGCTGTTGTTCATGATCTGATTGTAGCATTTCGTTCACTCTGCGAGTTGTGTGAAGTGGATTCTGGGGAATGTCAAACAATCTAACAAAGAGCTTCTGCTTGCTGTTGTAGACGTTGGAGATGGGTTCCAGCCGAGCGTTCACAGTGCTTCCATTGCCCTTTGACGCAACAGCGACCACGCCATGCTATTTATATTACTGTGTTCACTTCTTGCGCACCTCTTGCATCAGAAATGTTCATACCTTTGTATTAACAAACTCTTTTGACGCAACACTTGCAGGGCATTTATTATCAGCGAGCTTGAAACCACTCTTGCCTTACCTCTACCTCAGGATTTGCCAGAATGGTCTCCTTCCCTCCACTCAAGAAGCTGCTTCCGAAAGGGAAATCTGTGACAGGAACGCCTCCCAACGACGAGGGCGCATCGACTCAGCCTCCACAAGCCGGCGAGGAAGTGGCCGCCCCGCCTTCTGATGCAGTACCTTCAGCTGTTGCTGCCACCGAATTCGACTCGAGCCATGGTCCAGTCACGTCTGCTCCTATCAACGACAATGCCGGCAATGCCCCTCTAATAACAATTCCAGACGATCCGGAGACATGTGACGAGCATGCTCACACCATTTCTACCGCTTTGGAGATGTTGGTCCTTCACTCCTCACTTCCCGCCGGCCCCAACGGCAATGGGATATCCTCTTCTCCGTCTGGACCTTCCGAGCATGAGACCAATGAGATGGAGGAATCCCTCGATCCAATTCTCATGCTATCTCTGCCTCCTTTCTTGCAGAATCACATACCTGCGTTAGAAAACTGGGCAGCGAAGTCACATTTGGGAAACTACGTTGTCCATGGAAGGGGAGAATTGGTGACTGATTCTGCAGAACGGACTACGGAAGGAGAGAGAAAAGAAGGAGCCAGGAAGGTTTTCGAAAGTATGCCCATATACGCGAGATTGGGAATGCACCTTCTGTACTACGGTAGAGCGGAAACACGGTTCGTGCTATCCTGCCCAGAATGAGCAAAGAGATTTAATGCGGATTTGAAGTACAGACTACTGCACTACACCGCTATCGAAGACCTCCTCAAAAGTCAGACAGAAAGAATGGGACGTATCTATGACTCCAAGAAAGACGTTTTAAAGAAGATAAGAAGCTTCGTGAAGACATATGAGTTAGAGGAGTCCCTCAAAGAGCTTTTGATCGAGGATCTCAATGAGTACCCAGTCTGTCTCGCCTTGTTGTTCATTCTGCGACGTCTAATTCACAGCTGAACAGACGTTCAACTCTTTCTTTTATAGGAAATTAAAGGTGGACGCGAGACCTGTATTGAATGCTTCGGAACAGTTGAGCATATGCTCTGCTGCAGATTGTCGGTTGGCGGTTTACGAAAGCGTTAGCGACGCCAAGGAATTCTGGATCAAGGTGTGTTTCTCTAGCTCCTCATTATGCCCTGGATGAGGTATTCATTTATTTGGCATAAGGGACGCCGATTTACAATTCCCCATTTGCTCGGTGACAAAGCATACAAATCACTCAAGAGTTCCTCCTCTTACAATGAAGCTGCACTCGCCATCTTCCGCCTGGCTCCACAAGATTATCACCGGTTCCACTCCCCAGTCGATGGTAAAATCGGTCGGCGCTGGAAGATCGAAGGAACATATTACACTGTCAATCCACAAGCCGTGAACCAGGATTTTAACGTCTTCACTGAGAACCGGAGGGACGTGCTTCTGCTCGAGTGCGACGTGGACGGAAAGAAGCGGACTGTAGCTTATGTCGCTATCGGTTTGTTCATTTCCACCATGTCCCAGGATAGGAGAATGATGAGGAATCTCTAATAGGCGCGATGTTGGTGGGAAGCGTGGGATGGACACACCCTAAGCTCAGCGAGGCAGTTAAGAGAGGCGAGGAGCTTGGATATTTCGCCTATGGAGGTTCGACAATCGTTGCCGTCTTCCCGAGGGATCTGGTGCATTGGGATGCAGATTTGAAGAAGAATTCGAAAGACGGTCTAGAGACACTCGTCAAAGTTGGGGAGAGCATTGGACATTGGTGCCATGATCCTAAGTGACAGAAAGATTTTCAGGTCCATATATTTGATTTCGGAGTCTTCTGCATGGTCGTGTCGTCATTCCATCCTATTGTGTTAATGTTCCACATTTTCAAGGTGTTCCAAGGCCCAAGGGTAAATCGGCGGAGAGTAAATTATCATCCAAATAAGCTGTCGGTCTCTATGCTTCATTCTTCTCTTCTCTGCCATCGACGATGCATAGTTCAAAGGCACGGTCATGGATAAAATACATAACTCCATCGGTTGTCACTTGCGATGACCTGACGGTGTGGTGTAAGGAGATGCGCGGAAAGGGTTCGAATTCCCAATCTGCAAAGAACGGCCTGATCTCAATGTATTGTTTTGATATTTGCCAATCCCGTTTCTCCATAACGACAGCGATATATTGCGACACAGCGTCAGGGGTTGCACAACTGCAGTAGTAGAGGTAGAGTCGAGATAAAGACTCTCTTTGCGCGAAAATTAACAAGGTTTTCAAGGAAATAAAGCATGAATTATCGTGTCCGCCATCGAGAGACACCGTTGTGAGGGCAGGAAAATGAGTGGTTGAACTGAAAGGGTACTCTAAATCGACAGGGAATGTTGAGGTCAAATATTCCTCCCAGGGCACAGTCGGAACGTTCTCAAAATTCATGGTGAGTGCGGTCAGGATTCCG
>MU271392.1:0-37515 GCA_021432655.1 Atractiella rhizophila
GCAGTCTTTCGTTGATTATCGTCTAGTTGCTCGAGACGTTGAAGAGCCATCTGGAGGTGCTTCCATTGGAAGCGTAGGATGTTGAACAGACGCGTTATGGAAATCAGGTATGGTACGAGGAGGAGCGAGCAATAGATCTGTTGGTCACAAGACAGGCTTCAGTTAGTACCCTTCTTCGTGTAGAAAAGAGTTTGGATAGAGAAGCATACCGTATGAATGATTGAGATTGCCTGACCATATCGCAGGGTCTTGTTGCCTTGAAATTTCAATTCAGTCTCCAAAGCAGCCAAATCTCTCAAGTCAAACAATCCACCAGACTCAGCGATTGCGAGCAAGTCATCAAGTTGAACATAAGTGTCAAGCAGGCGTTCTCTCCAGATCCCAAAGAAAACCGAGATGACGAAGAGGGGCACGAGTCCGATCGAGACGGTAGTCACGAGCGTCCATTGGAAGAGCTGGGCGTTGATGTTGTATGGGAATCGACTTTGAGCACGCTTGGGCTGCGCCACATTTGTGGACGCTGCGTTCGCTTGCGTCGCATAATAGGCTGCTGGAGCAGAGAGGAGGGCATTATGTGCCGCTGTGAGAGATTGAGTGACCACAGTGGAGGACAGTAGAGAAGGACGTACCAAGGATACCCGTGATGAGGATTGGGAAGTTGACCAATCTGTCGTTTTGTCAGTCTGAGTCAATAACAGGAAGGAGAGTATGCACCCATGAAAAGTGTCGAAATATGGAAAGTAATCTGCCCGTGAGACCCCATCGATCTTGTAATAGCCAAGTACGAGGACCCAGAAAAAAGCAGAGAAAATGGAGCATCCGACTGGAATGAAGAGGTACACGTTGAGTCGAAAAAACTTGCCTGCTCGCACCTCCCATGTTAGCTGTCTCGCAAATCTTTGAAAGAGGACGACGAACCGGCTTCCCACTTCCAATACCAATCTACATCTTTCCACCACCGAATAACGAGCCCAAGCATCCAAATGAAAATTCCACTATGCAATCAATTTATCAGCTTTGTCCATCCTGATATCCTGATGGCGGAGGCATGAAAACATCAAACACACGTACAGTGGAATAAGGATTAATGTCGCTAGAAAGAGTCGTCTAAGAGTGGGGGTGTTCGGTTCGAGGAGAACAGCGAGCCGGAGCTCTTCACGAAGAGCAGTGAATGGATTGGGAAGAGCTTGCCGCTCAATGAGCGACTGTGATGAAAACTCGTAATCCATATTTCTACCGAAGAAAGAATCGTTCGCTGCCTCCACGAGAGACAGATGGACCAGAGACTGCATGTGACTAAGCCGTTCGAGGAACTGGACGAGATATATGTACAGATGTTGCGGATACCCAGGTAGTCGGAAGCCGGGCGCCACGAGCTATGAGACTGCAGGTGGACGTTGGCGCAAGGAAAGGGAAGTGGAAGGAGTCCTTGTCAAGGGCGAAAGAGTGCGCAAAAGGGCAAAGAGAAAAGAGGAGGAGCGTTCCAGTCCTTAAAAACAAACGTGAGACAGAGCGTGACCTCTGGCGCGAGCTCGGTCGAATTGTAGAAGTCGAGATTAGGCTCGAAAAGTGGGCAACTGCCGCATGGAAAATTGAAGATCGAGACAGATAAAGCCGTCCCGCTGAATCGGAAAACGCTCTGGTAATAATTCACTTTCTGCGGAGCTCGCCATGTGCCTCGTCCGCTGTGATCCCAAGTTAAGTACCGGAGAGGTCGGGGAGGATTGCCAAGGTGCGCTGGCCACCCCGCTGTTGTCACTGTCAGCGCAGTGTCAGGTAGGAGGCTGGCGAAGAGAGGAAACAGAGTGAAGTAGGTGGATCCGTGGAACGGGAGGCACAAGAGGTAGTCAATTTGGTGGGATGGAAGGTGGTACATCTGGAACTCAGGGAGTCGTTGAAAGATCCCACTGTGCTGAATACACGCAGTTCAGGATGGAGATCCGTGACTACATACAATAGTAATGAATGACTTGCTCAATGAACAGAAATGAAGAAGTTGAGTTTTCAAATCACGTTGTGCTCTAGTTCTATCCCTCTCTCTTCCCGACGGAGTTCAGACTGAAGTCACACAGAACAACGTTGGAGCACGCATTCAGCCTTGCACTGGTACAAGACGTACCCGCATTGAACTAGCAGTAACGAGGGTGGAGGTAAGTCCAAATGTTATGGGGTTTAAGGTATTGATCATGGAATTGCCATAGCTTTTGGTAAACATCGAAGGAGAGGCATGTGATAACAGGCAATCGATTAGTAGACGAATCCCAGAATTTTACCAGCAACGTGTTTCCGCCTGGCTTCTTCGTGGTCCATGATTCCGCTGGACGTGGTCTACAACAACCGAAATGTCAGTCATTATTTTGCCTTTCCAAAGCATAGGGGAGAAAGCGAGACTTACGAGGATAATGTATCCGAAAGAACGGGAGGGGAGGAGGTGGTTGACCCAGTTCTCGATCTGGTTGAGCTGGACGTTGAATCGAGGGGAGATGACACCGCACTTGTTGATACGTCCATTGAGCTGAATAACGATTTTACCGGATCGGTGGTCGTCGATCTCCTCAAATTCGTTAATGTATCCTAATAAGGAGCAACAAGTCAGCCTCGCAGCTATGAAAAGATGGCGAAGAGGAAGCGAGGAAAAGACGTACCGTGCTTCTGCATCACGGTCAAAAAGCGGACGATAACCTTGCTCGAGGGTCGGATGAGCACTTGTCGCTTCCCCTTCCTCTCGGCATTCACAATGTTGTTGAGACAGTCGGCAAGTACTGAGACACGCTAGAAGAAGAAGCAGTGAATCAGCCTTCAAGTTCTTCACAGATGTCGTGGTGCACTCTTGTTATCAGCTGAGCAAGCGAGTTGAAGGAAGCTGGTGCATTATCTGTCTCGCACAGATTTCACCTCCACCCCGCCCACAAGCTGTACAGAGACTACCACTTAGGGGAAAGGATGAAAGGACATACCATGATGTATGATTTGACCTAAATCTCCCAACAAAAACTTTCAAAGCTGTCTTTCGAGTCTAACAAACAAGAAAGGTGGTTGAACAAGGCGAGAATCGCGCAAGCAGTGCCACCAGCGTACCTGGACCGTTTGCTCCTCCTTGTCTCGCCTTACCGTGCCGTGTGGTAGGTCGTTCTTCGTGCAGAAAGATCGACGGTGCTGCGCAGAAAAACAGAAAGCCACTATTTGCCTGCCAAAAACGCACTCACCATCAACCAGGTCCAACTCAAAGGAGGATTCACAGGTCAGGTCTTTCTCTTTCATCACTAAACATTCAAAATGGTGAGCGTTTCTATGTTCTTATTGCAATTGGGAAGGAAATGTTCATTCTGTGTGGAAACGAAATGATAGGGACGAGTGCGCACGAAGACCGTCAAGCGAGCTTCTCGAGTGATCATTGAGAAATACTACCCACGTCTCACGCTCGACTTCCACACCAACAAGCGTATCGCTGATGAAGTCGCCCTCATCCCGTCGAAGCGTCTGAGGAACAAGATCGCCGGCTTCACCACCCACTTGATGAAGCGAATCCAGCGCGGACCCGTCAGGGGAATCTCTTTCAAGCTGCAGGAAGAGGAGAGGGAGAGGAAGGATCAATACGTGCCCGAGATCTCTGCTCTGGACGTTGGACAAATGGGTGGTCTCACCGTCGACCAGGACACCAAGGTGCGCTTTCGCTCCGTAAATTGCTTTGGGAGAGTCATTGAAGGTATTTCTGTGTACAATAGGCTCTCCTCACGAAACTTGGCTTCGATTCTCTTACTGTCACCGTCGAACAAACTGCCACTGCTGCACCAAGGGAACGGTTCGGAAGGAGGGACGGACCGCCTGGCGCGAGGAGACAGAGGGACGAGTGATTTTTCGACTCAATGTCATGGTTATGGTACGATATGCGTATGCTTTATGCAAAAATTCTTTTCATCAGACTGTGATGCAATTTGCCATTTGCGCTTGATCGCGTTGAACGATGAACCACATCATTCCGAATGACGAATCACTTATAGTCGACTGCGTAACGAGTGCTCTTCTGTTTCTCGAAGCATTGCATGAGCTCTATTAAGAGAACTCCCGTTAGAACCAAGGGAACGAAAGTAGAATTGATAGTGCTCACGATCACAAACGAGATATTCTGGTGATAATGAAGTTCGCCCGAGATCGTGGATGACGGATCTAAGGATCAGAGATAGTCCTTTCCACCTTTATACTCGATCCTCATTCCACTCTCTCTCACTTCGACCAAAAGGGCCTTCGACCCGAAGAACTGGCGGATCTCCTTTTCTTTCTCTGGTGGGAAGAGGAAGCCTGCGCGGATGGATAACTAGATTTTTCAATTTTCGTTTCAGTTTTTTGTTTTGTAAGCCACTAACTGTGGAGACGAACCTCTGCTTTCGCTTGCGAGTTTTGAAGGGACTTGATGTCCAGCCACCAGTGCGAGAACATCTTGAGGCACTGAAAGATCTTCCGGTCTTCCCTTTCGCTTTTGGTTTCGAGAGAGGCAGATGGGGAATCGAGGCAGAGAATGATGGAGATGTTTCGCTTTATCCAACATAAAATTCAGCCTGGATGAAGAAGCTAGCTAGAAAGAAAAGAAAAGAACCTGGTGCAGCGTTTGGGACAGTGAGCGAAAGAATCGAACCACTTCCAACTCTTCCATTCCCTCGTGGTCATTGGCGGAAAACAGTACAGATCCCGATCCCAAAGACCAAACCAAAGAGGAGATGTCATCCCAGACGACCTTTGCACCTTCCTCCAACCCGTCGAGCTCCTTCAAAACCATTTCTTCCAGTTCAGCCAGCACCTTCTTGACATCTTCCAGTTCTGTCCAGCTGTATCTGCCGAGTATCGCTTGACCGTCTATGAAGATGGGTTGTTGGGAGTTACGGAGTCCGTGTCGTTGGAGGATGGAAGTGTAGTGCGACTGAGGGAGGCGGAAGTGGATAAGGGCACTGCTTCTTCCTTTTGTTTTTGCAGAATTGGCATTCGGATCAGCTATGTTGGTCCTAACGGTGAGATTGATGTTGGATGGTACAGTATTGGCGTCGCTGTTGGAAGGCACTGGGGAATAGCCGGAAAGGAGCGAGGGGAAGAGGAATGTTGATGGAAGCTGGCTAGTGGAAGTGACGAGCAGGGTCTGGGCTGTGGATGAGGATGGAAAAGTGAAGACATCTGATAGGAGCATGGTCGTGATCGTGACTTTCGAGCTGGAAGCAGCAGAGCTTGCCCTTCCCGATTGAAAGCTTGAATGCGCCAACGCGCGTCAACCTGCGCTCTTCCAAGGGCTTCTCCACTCCTTTACACCTTCACGCCGCTGAAAGTTCCAAGAGCATTAGGTCTTCTTCTACTGAAGATATGGCGGGATAGTGGAATGATCCTAACGTTCCAGCTACTATTATGTGGAATACCTTTAATCCCCGGAACTGATTGATAGCTTGGACTGGAGTGATGGTCCATGTAGACCTTTGCGTTTGAATGGAGGGAGAATAAAGTTGGAGAGAGGGCCTAAATGTACTCAAGGAGGCGCGAATGGTAGTGACGATTGTCTCCGTCACGGGGCGCTTCATCCAACTTGAAAAATACCCTCCGGCTTCCAGAACCTTGATATCCCGAATCATTCCCTTCCGTCCTCCAGATATCCACTTTTGTCATGCAAGCGTCCACCTAAACTGGTGGTCCACCACAATAGCGGAAGGTCAGACTTGGAATCGGAAGGTGGATGCAGGCACCAAAAGATGACGAGAGTTGGGGAGTTTTCAAAACAATAATACGTCCTGGGGATCGAGAGGAAATGACTTTGGGTTGCGAGCGAGAGTTTTATATTCATATTGTTTCTTAAATACACGATAAATTCTAGAAAAGAGTAGAATGTTGGCCAGCTGTTAGGAGTCAATTTGCAAGAATTTTGCTCCAGCATTCTATTGCACAGCTCCTGCACCTTACAAGGCAAGTTGAAAGTAAGAATGATGACAAAATGCCACCTGATAATTCCAATGACTTAGCTTGACCCAATATTCCACAGAACAAACTTGGATGAATCCCTGAATCGAGTAAATCTGATTAAAGTTCAATAAACGTTACGTTCATTGTTATTCCAGCCAGCGGCCGAACCTAATTTCATTCAGCATTCAGCATCAAGAATTGAGAAAAGCAGATTTTCAAGCTCTCTTGTTGCAGTCGCCAGACAACGGAGGACTAAACAAGAGATGACCTCGAACTCGACATATCACATATCCTCTACGATACCCTCTATCCTGACAGACACCCCCTCCCAACCCTCACCACTCCCTACCTCTCAACCTCAACTTCACCCTCCACCGACTTCCGCTTCAGCGTCAACTTCAAAGAAGGACAAGGAGGATGGGAGAGTGGATGCGGAAAGGGATGGGTATGGAGCGAATTCACGAGGCTGGCCCGTGGTGAGAATCGGGAAGAATGGGAAGATGCAGGGATACATCAAGGCGTCGTTGACCCATTTACTCGTCAGTGAACATCTATTCTTCCTTTCTTCTCCTATAGTACCTCAAACAGCTTATAATATTGTATTGTCACAGAACGGTGCAACTTGTATCGTGCTCACATCCGAGCCCTCCTCCTCACCTCCACGTGCTACCACGACAGCCGCAGGTGCAGTTGGAACTACCGAACTAGAAGAAGGAGAAACCGATGCTGCGGCTTCCAAGGAAAGAGAAGGAGAAGAGGAGGAGGAAGCCGAGAAAGAAGAGAAAGGCACAAAGAAGCGGAAACGCACGGCCGCGGATGCCGTCCCCAAGCTCATCTCGTGCTGTGAGCTTGTGAAGCGGGAGTGGAGGAGGCAGGTGGCCGCCGTGTCCTCTTCCTCTGCCTCCTCCGCCTCCCACTCGAAGGCGAAAAACGCGAAGAGTGATGATAAAGAGGAAGGAGCTGCTGGGATGGAGGTGGATGATGAGGAGGGGGGAGAAGGAGAGGTGGATTTTGATCCGCCCGCTAAGGAAGGAGAGGCAAAGGTAGAGGGGGAGGGGAGGAAGAGGATGTGGAAGGGAGAGTTGGAGCAGTATAATGAGATTGGATGTTCTTTAGCACCGAAGAATGACGACGAGGTGGTGATGGACTTTATGGCTGGAGGGAAGCGGTTCGTCTTTCCCAACTATTTTTTTCCTTCTCTTTTTGATATATTAGGCGTAGGGCGAAGTTGCATCATGAGCCATTCATGAGGATTTACCTGTGTACAGAGCGTATGGAAGAGCTGGAAGGGAAGCCATTGATTACGTATGTCCCTCATCCCATGCTCCGATATATCATTCCATTCCATTCAAATGGGTACGGCAACTGATGTTGTTACATTTTGCGATGTGGAAGGTATCAACCTCCATCGGGTGTTCCGGCGAAGAAACCACGGAAGCGGTCGCGTCCGAACCAGAACCAGAGCTCGAAATCGGAGGGAGGTCATGGAGCTGTTCCCACCAAAGAGAAGAATAAATGAAATGAGCATCCAATCCATCCTATCAAGGGGAAAAGAGCAAAGAGCAAGAAGCATACAGCAAAGAGTAAAGAAAGAAAGGAGACGTACCTTTCTTCTTCTTTCCCAACCTCTCCTTCCTCCTAAGTTCAACCAACTTCTTCACCCTCTCCACCCTCTTATCTCCCTCCAATTGCTCCCTTTCCTCCTCCAACATCCGCTCCACCATTTCTTCCCTTTCCTCTCTCGCCATCCGCTCCGCCCTCTGCTCCTCACTCTCAATCGGCTCTTCTTCCTCTTCTTCCCCTTCAACAATACCCTCCATCCCACCTCCTTCTGCATGCGAAGAGTCCCCGTACATGACCGCGTTGCCGCTGATCGTTGAAGTGGAGGAATATACAATAGCGGACCCTGAGTTGTTGACGTTGTTGGCGTCGTTCGTGTTGGTGGTGGTCGGGTTGAAGGTGTGCGAGCGGTTGAGGTTGAGGTTGAGAGAGGAGGAAGAGGGACCGAGGACGGAAGCTTCGAAGGCGGCCCATTCAGGGTCTTCTTCTTCTGCGTTCGCATTCTGTGGAGGAGGGAGAGCGGCAGACCCTTTCCCTGTCGCTTTCTCTTGCGGATTCTGAGGTGGCGCATCGAAGAAGTCTGACGGGAGGTCTCCTTCCACTCTTGCTTTCTTCGCTTCTCTCCCATTCACCACAACTTCCTCATCCATACTGACGTCTACATCACCATCCACCTCCTCCAACCTTCTCTTTCCTCCCTTCCTTCCCTCATTAGCATCCACATCCACACTCTCCACCACCTCCCTCCTCCTCCGCTCCTCCTCCCTCTCCCTCTCCTTCTCCTTCTTAGCAACAGCGACCCGATGCCCCTTGCTCTGCAGATGCGCCCCCCACAGCTGGTCTCCGCCCTTGATGGGCGTGCCGCAGAGGGAACAGGAGAGCGCGTTCGAGTGCGAGTAGCGCGCGTAGGGATGGGTGAGGCGCGAGGAGAGCGTCTTGCTCTTCATGAGCGTGCGTAAGGAGGCCATCTTGTCCCCGCCTTCTCCTGTCTCTTCTTCTGCTGCTGGTTCTGGTTCTGAGTGGTCTCTGTGTCGATGTTGATGACTCACGGGCAGGAGTGGAATGGAGGCAACAACCAACGAAACTGAACGAGCCAAGCTGCAATTGGTGGTGGATGAGTCTGCAGTATACTTGTACGGGTAGATAACCATGTCCATCCCACACTCGCTCGCCCTCTCTTCACGCTCTCCCTCCCTCATCGCCCGCGTATTCAGCACCTCCTCCCCGTCCGCACACTTCCCCTTTGTCGCCTCCGACCCTCACTCTGTGGAGTCAGCCACCGACTATGTAGTAGTCACACCGTTGGATGATTTGGCTGGGAAGGAGTGGTTGTTTGAGAAAGGGAGGGGACGCGGAGAGGGTGAGAGTAAGGACGGTGAGGTTGGAGTGTGGAAAGGGAAGAAGAGGAAGCGGTCTGCTTCTCTTGATGCTGAAACAGAAGTTTCTGCGTCAGTCGATGCTTCAAAGACGAAGGGAAAGGGAAAGGGAAAGGAGAAGGAGCCGACCATTCCATCCACGCGACTCCACCTCCCTCCGCTTCCCGCCGACCCAACAACAGCTACAGCAGGGACGTCTGGAGAAGGGACGGGGACGGAAGAGAAGAGCAGGTGGAAGATAGTCCACCTCGCCTTCTTCTCCTCCTCCCTCCTCGTCCTCTCTCAATCCCTTCCCTCAATCCACTCCTCCACAGCTCCTTCGTCCTCCTCTCACGTCCTTCCATCCCCACCTCTCCCGACAATCATCAGGGCGACGACTTGGAACACGGCGTCCATACCCTTCAAGACGGCGCACGACGTCCTTCTCCCTCTGTCTTCACCTGCTGAACTGCTCTCCGTGCGCATCCTGCAGGTCCGTACTTTCGGCATTATCTTCTGAAGGAGATGGAAGGGCTGACGAGTGTGGTTGGGTAAGGAACGTGGACCGGAACTAGTCGCCATCTTCTCAAATGGCCAAATAGCCCTAATCGCCCTCCCTCCTCCAAACCTCCTCCCCAAACAGGACCCTCAACTCCTCACCGCTCAGATCCCTCTCATCGAAGGTTCCGCTGAAGAATGGAGGTTGACTTGTTCAGCCGTGTCAAGTGTGGATGGACGTTCGTGTCCTTTTCTCTTGCTCTCGATTTGGACAAGTCTGATTGCTTGTTTGGGTGGGACAGAGAAACCAATAAAGTTCCTTATAGCTCACCACGCCGTTCATCGTCCACACTCACCTTCCATCCCCTTCCCTTCCCTCCCTCTCCCTCAGCCTACGAACGCAGACGCAGGTATAGGAGAAGGAGAAGCAAAGTCCACGCCACTTCCGATCTCCATGGCCATGGCCGTCGACGGTCCCCTTCCATTGCTCCCTCCTCCAACAACGACCTCTCCCGACGGACGAGGAGATGCACACCTCGCCTCCCTCGCGGTTATCGGAGCTGAGGGGGAGGGAGGAGGTGAAGCGGATATGGGGATGAATGTGAATGGAATGTTTGGGGATGCGGAGACTACAAATGCGTTGCTTAATTCCATCACTTCTTCTTTGAATCATCAACAACAACAACAGGTGGAGGGACAAGGTGTAGGCCACGAAGATGATGCGGAGCTGGGGATGGGAATGGGTATCGGCGCTGGGATTGGGATTGGAGCGGACGACGATTATTCGTTCATGTTTGATAGCAGTTTAGAGAACACCACGATGGACGACCTCGACAAAGGTTTCGGGGGCTCCGTCTCCTCTAACCTCAACCTCAACCTCGGAGTCGGAGTCGGAGGCGACGGGGACGATGTGAACTTGCTCTCTGGGTTGGACAGCTTGACTTCCACGGCTGCGGCTGGGTTGGGTGTAGGGGGAGGGACAGGTTTTGGAGCAGGGGATGTGAAGAGACTGTTGGGCGATAGAGAGAAGGAAGAGGAGAGGACCGAGATCCTCCTCTGCTTCGTTCTCGAGGGTACTCTCCGTATACAGTCCGTCAAGAGACTCTTGGACGCGTCGAAGGTGGTGGCCATGGAATGGGTGGGAAGCGACGAACTCCTCGTCCTCGAGAACGGTTCCGGGTCAGGTTCGGGGGCAGGGGAGGGAGAGGAGGGAGAGATGAAGGTGTGGAAAGTGGAAAGGAGCTTGAAGACGCTGAGCAAGAGCTTCAAGTCCTTGTTTCCGGAGAAGAAGAAGGATTGGAACCTGCCCCTCGAATGGGTGAGCACGTTTCCTTTCTATCGTGTGTGCACGCGAGTATGCGCTGATGTGACGTGCTTGTGCTTGCGGTGTCTGGTATGAATAGACGGTTATGTGCACGAAGGAAAATACGATCGTGGGAATTTCCCCTAGACGGATGGAGGTCAGGGAGGGCAAGGCCTGCGTCCTTGGCCTCGACACCAGTGTTGGGGGGACGGATGGGGGAAGAGGAACTGAGAAGCTGTGTACCGTCGACCTGTGCGTGCCCCTGTCTTCCTCTCAACTTTCAACAGCGTTTGACTGATGAGTGATTAACCAGGGAGACATTGCAGCTAGTCGGTGAGAAGAGCTTAGAAGTCGATGGAGGTACGTTTTCCCTCGTTGGGTCTTGAAGATACCACTGATATCGGTTTCGTCGTGCCAAGGTTTCAAAGACATGATTTTCTCGCCTGATTTCACACTCGCATTCCTCGACACCACGACCACAATCCAAGCCCACACCTTATTCGACCTCTCTCGTTCGTCCACCTTTTCCTTTTATCCTCGACTCAAATTGACGTGCAACTAGTGCCATCTGTCCCCACCGACCCAAACATCCAATACCGTGTCATAGGCGAAAGCCTCGCCAATTCCATCCTGTCGGGAAGAACGGCGACACCGCTTCTCATCCTGCTTTCCAAGTTCTCGACAGAGGCGGTGACCGCTGTCATAAAGTACATGTACGCGAAGGCCCAGCTTCGGTTGGGGCAAAGAATATTGGAGAGATCTCCTTTGGTGATGCATCTGTTGGGAGTGCAGGCAGAATTGTTCAAGTACGCTGCCCTTCCATCTTTAGTTGCGAATGTGTGTTTGATGCTCTCGCTCAAAAGACACAAGGCTCCGCTGAGGAGCAAGCTCTGTTTAGATCTCCTCAGCCTCTGCTTTACTGACCTTGCAATCACCAAATATTACATGATCCCTCTCCGAGGAGGTGGTATTGAGCAGCAGAAGAAGGATAAGAAGACTGAGCCTGCCAAACCGATCCAGCTTTTTCATCCAGGTGGGTGACGTGTTGTGCTCCAATTTGATGAGTGGTCGACTGAGAGTTTGTTGATCACAAGATTGCATTTGGCCAATAGTCGGCCATCAAGTGTGGTTCATGGAACTCATGCGACGCGTCTTCAGCCACACGCTTCTGGGGACAGGAGCAGACCAAAAGGAGAAAGTGAAGTATGCTCGTACGTTCTCTTCACCTTCAAGTCACCCGACGCGCTCATCGGGATGGAAAGAATACGATAAGCCTGGAGATCACTTTTTGCTGTTTCATCCTCTCCCACGAGCGCTCATCATGCAACTGATCACCCACTTCGCATCCTTCGATGCTTTCCTCACTAACCGCCCAAATTCGCCTGCCAACACTGATGGGGGCGATTACGCCAAACATGTACTCGCCGATCACGCGCATGCGATCGGCTTACACTTGCCTTCGATCCTCGATCAGCTGAAGAATCACCTAGGACCGCGAATCGATGAGGCTTGGAAGAGTATGTTCTTCCGTGTTTCTTCCATACCAATGCATTGATAGACTATGTGATAGCGGTCTTCGGAGAGAAGACGGTTCAAGCGCAGAGCGAAGCACTTCAAACCCTTGTCATCCCTCCCGCGGTGTCAAAAATCGCCTTGAAAGAAGCGCTGGTCAAGCTGGCGAACACATTCATCATGTGGGAGTCACCCTTCTACGCCGCATCTCAAGCGGAAAAGAATAAAGCAGGCGAAAAAAACAAGGTCAAGATTGATTGCTTCACCAAATCGAAAATTCTCTCGAGTGACGCTCCGCTATCCATGTGTCGACGGTGTAGGGGATTTGTGGAAGAGAATTTCGCGAGTCGGTGGATGGGACTGGAGTGGTCCAAGAGGTGCTTTTGCGGTGGAGATCGTTGGATGATTGCGAACAAGACGCAAAATGCCTAGTGCCAAATACGTGACAGAGGGTGATACGTGACAGAGGGTGTTCTTTTGTCACCTCCTCATAACTGTTGCCGGGAATGTCAAGCACTTTGACATCTACAAGCAACATATTCCAATGTGTGGCATAATCCGATAATTCAAAGGTGACAATATCAGGTTGCCTTTGTTCAGAGAGCAGTTTGAGTCCGATCACGTGATGATGTTCGCTATTCCACCCATTCATTTCAAAGCTACATTTGGAGGACCTCCATACTCAACATCAGGCGAGCAGCATGCTTTTCACGGCTGGGGAGCCAATAGTGTTTCTTCTTCACACGGTTGCACCAACCTGGACCAGCCTGCACCATGCCTGGCAATTCACTTTCAGCACCGCGCTGCTAGTGCACAAGTCGACCGCCAGTGGCAATACCAAAGCCGGAACTCTTATGTGCCAAAAAAGGATTGAAATTTATGAAACACGACCCATTTGCCAAAGAGAACATGAGCAAACCGCATTTCCCTTCATGAATTGCTTCAGCCAGCCCCGCAAAACTGTGCTCCTCTGCAAACAACCGCAAAGCTTTCTCACACGTCCATTTCGACGCGTCCAACCTTTCTTTCTGATCGAGTTTTTCTTTGACCAATGGGACGTTCTGGAATGGTGGCGCGAGATGGAATCTTTCTTACAGGCGGCCGGGTTCTTCTCGCGTACGCTCTTGCCGCCGCTGACAAATTGAGTTTCAGCTGATCAGCTTTTTAAGGGAGCAGCTGCTTCAGAAACGCCCTCTCCAATACTTACTCTCTTAGAGATAATACATAGACACCTTAGACATTGTACGTCGATTGTCAAGAGCCACATGGAAATTTTCAGCTCAAGATTTTGATGGGAACAGAGAAATGGCAGCTCGATTCGCCTCCTCCCTTCCTCGCGCCGTCGCTCCTGCAATCCGTAGACAAATTGCCACTTCATCCCCCTCTCGCTTCTACTCTTCCTCCTCCAGATCCAGCGAGTCAAAGTCATATGGCAGGACGTACGCTTACGGCGGTGCTGGTGCTGGAGGACTTGCCTTGAGCGCGGGACTCTTCTCTTGGTTCTCTGGCGAAAAGAAGAACGATATAGATTATCAGGAGGTTTACAACGCCATCGCAGAGAGTACGTTACCATTCCGTACTTTGTTGCACCTTTTCGCGTATTACAAGGAGGATTTTGGCTAATCTCTTTACTTCAATCGGTTGCCAGTCCTCGAATCGGAATCTTATGACGATGGATCCTACGGACCTGTCTTGTTGCGCCTAGCATGGCACTGTTCCGGTACATACGACAAAGAGAGCAAGACTGGTGGCTCCAACTACGCGACGATGCGATTCTCGTCCGAAGGAGGTCACGGAGCTAATGCTGGCCTCGTTGTCGCGCGCAATCTGCTCGAGCCAATCCATAAGAAGTACCCGAACATCTCTTATGGTGACCTTTGGACTTTGGCTGGTGTGTGCGCCATCCAAGAGATGGGAGGGCCTATCGTTCCCTGGCGTCCTGGACGGGTCGATGGATTCGAAATCAACCAAACTCCCGACGGAAGGCTGCCCGATGGCGATAAGGGTGCTCCGCACGTTAGGGACATCTTCTATCGGATGGGATTCAACGATCAAGAGATAGTCGCTCTTATTGGTGCTCATGCTCTCGGAAGGTGTCATAAGGACAGGAGCGGATTTGATGGACCTTGGACTTTCTCTCCCACAACTTTCACCAACGACTTCTACAAGCTGTTGAAAGATGAGAAGTGGACTGAGAGGAAGTGGAACGGACCTCCCCAGTTTGAGGATGCTAAGACCAGGACTCTAATGTACCTTTTTTTGATTGATCTCCTTCGAAGGAACTGACATGTCGATGTGCTAATAGGATGTTGAGAACTGATGTCGCAATGGTCACTGACCCCAATTTCAAGAAGTACGCGGCCCTCTATGCTGATAACGAGAAGGCATTCTTCGACGATTTTTCGAAAGCTTTTGGCAAATTGATCGAGCTTGGAGTACCAGAACAGAACTTTAAGAGCGGCTACATGAAATTGAAGAAGACTGAAGAGCAGTAGATTGTTTTGGTGTGGCCCATAAACGGCTACTGATCCCCGCTCAATGTTTCTTTGGCTGGGTTTTTTTTTTCGATACCCTTTATAAGTTATCAACATGCAATTGTAACCGTCGCTCTCTCACAATATCCGTCCGAACAAACACAGCACGTTCAGGTTTTCAATGTTAGTCCGCAACTGCCTTTGTCCTTGCCCTTGCCGACCTCACCATTATTACACGGATACGTCCCACATACTACAGGCTAGATGATTGAAATTGCAGGGCATGACAACTTGAAGACAGGCTAATGATGCACATCACACTTTTAACGTACAAGGTTTGGGGAGATTGGATCTACAAGTTACTACGAGGTTTTCTCTGGATCATCCTCGTCCAAAATCTCAGTAATGCGTGGTTGAGGTACCTCTTCCTTCTTCTCTGTCTGGATCCTGAACTGGATGCGTCTTGGGAAGCTTTCCCTCGGTTAAACATGCCCTCTGTCATCATATTTCATCAGTGCACCACAATTCACGAAAGAGGTGAGAAACGGAGACGAACGGAATTGAGCACGGTCGCGAGAGATTCGTGCTTTTTCGTCCTTATCGAGTTTCGCTAGAGCTTGTTGGACGGCCGAATCTGTAGCAAGCATTCTCGGTTTAGATGAGAACAGTAGGGTAAGTAGAATACACACCATCTTGATTCTTTTGCAGGTCTTCAAGAATCTGGCGTCCGCGCGTAACTTCCCCCAATGCTATCCTCGCCTGTGCTTCACGAAAAAGTGCCTTGGAGTTTGTAGAATCGGAAGCCGTAGCCTAACCCATCCCGTCGATGGCGCGTTGGCTTTGGACTGCAGACTGCACACACGAACGGACGTACGTTTTGGGCAAACTCCAAGGCCTTCTTCCAATTCTCCGCTTTGATATGACATGCAGCCATATTCCTTTGGGGAAGAGTGACTCTGTAAACCATTGTAGATGAAAGGGGGACTCACGTGTAAACGAGACCCATGTTCCTCTTTATCTCCTTTGTCAAATTCTCCCCTTCCTCTGCCAACTTCTCTTCTGGCGTCTTATCTTTTTCTTCCTTCCCTGCAGCCTCTTGCTCAATCTTCTTCGACTCCTCCTCAGTCACTTCTTTCAATCCCGACTTCTCAGAGGTTACGGGCTTGGAAGGATGAGGGAATTGCTGAAGGATGGATTGATCGAGTCCTTTGAGGAAGAGAAGAGCTTCGTAGTACTTCGCAAGCGCAGCTTTGGTGTCTCCGGTCTTGAACTTGTTGTTACCTTTGCCATCCATCGATTAACGCGCGAAAATCGCGAGGTTTCAGATATACCTTCTTCCCTCAGCTTCTGAGCCTGCGCCAGCTTCTCCTACTCTCAAACCAGTTTCAACTTTCGCGATCTTTAGAACGTGGAAACACTGACGTGAATAGCTTTCCTACCAGGTGTCATATCCATTGCTGCAAGGTACCACCAACGAAATCTTTCACGTCGTCCTTTCAAAGCTGCCTTTGGCTTTGTCGGTCGGAACCGAGACTTCTGCGCGCGCAAGATTCAGCTAACAGCGAAGCACGAAGCAAACTGTCACTCCGCCAAAACCTCACGAATCATCCCCCGCCCCTCCCTCAGAATCCTTTCCAAAGGTCTGACCTTGTCTTCATACCGTGTTATTTACCTATAAGTTTACGATTTTTCAAGAACTTTGCTTGTTCTTGGCTCGTTTTGTCGCCGTACCAATTTCGAAATCATTGCCACTTCCTCTTTCTTCGAGGCCGGTTCAGAAGTCGCATCTCTAGATAGATAACGACTTCCAAGTGATTTATTGCGATTCGAAATGATCATGATGGCCAATCGGGAGTTCAAAATTGTCATCCTCGGTGGTCTGCTTCTTTCTTTGCTTCGGCCGAACTTGCAGCTGAACGGAAGCACCCTATGCAGGTGGAGGGGTTGGCAAGAGTGCATTGACCATTCGATTCTGCCACGGCACTTTCGGTGAGCTTTTTCTCCAAATATCTTGCTTCCTCCGCTAATAACCGTTGCTGCAGTCGAGAAATACGACCCGACGATCGAGGACTCGTATAAGAAGTCCATGATCGTGGATGGCGTACAATGTCAGTGCGAGATTCTCGATACTGCTGGCACAGAGCAGGTTTGTAGTGCTACTTTGGTCTGAACGGAGCCTCCCCACTCTGACCCATCTTGCAGTTTCTTGCCCTTCATACTCTGTACATGAAGTCAGGAGACGGATTTGTCCTTGTTTTTGCTTTAAACTCGATGGACAGCATCAAAGAATTACAGCCGATACGAGAGAACATCCTACGGCAGAAGGATAACCTTGGGATTGAAAAGGCGAGCCCTCATTCATTTCGGTATACCTTTTTCTCCGAGTGCTGACGCCTTCTGTTTACACAGTCCAAAGTGCCCTTCGTCCTCATTGGAAACAAATGTGATCTTGTCGCAGAGCGGACGGTTCAGCGAGAAGTCGGTGTCGCTCTTTCCCGGCTGTGGGGTGGAGTTCCCTACTACGAGGCATCGGCCAGGAGGGAGATCAACGTCAACGCTCTCTTCGAGGATATTGTACGCCAGGTCGTCAAGTTGGATCAAGAGGCAAATCCGCAGAGCAATTACAACGCCCCTAGCAAAAGGAGGAAAAGGGCTAAGGCCTCCTGCGTCATCATTTAAACTTAGACCGCTCTCATCTTCCAGTTCCCGCCCCACCCTCCACGTTTCTCCATCAGTTCACTGCCGTACACCTTTCCTTCACAACGCTACCATAACCCTTTTGTCTCCACGACCCAACGAACAACGACTCTGACGATCCCTCGACAGCGACCCACTTCATGAAATCGAACTCGCAAATTCAAACGCCTGTCTTTGACTTTCGTAGTATTCTTCTCTGTGGACTCGCTACGTCTAAATACCCGCTTCGGTTTCTCCCTGAAAACGATCGGTTGATAACTGCAAGATGCAACCGAGTCGCCTTTCAGCTTGGATTTTAAGTCTGGAATTGGGCACCGCGCCGCCCAATGATACCCTCTCTCTTCGATACTTGTGTTCAGGACAAACCCCTTTCATTCGTTTTCTCTCAAGAGACGAAACGAGGCCGTCTTCAAGGCTGTGAAAGGAACAAAACCATACAAAAAAATAGAGTCTGTGTTCCTTGTCAATATACCTCTATATCCCCTTGTCATGTTCTTATCTGTTAGCTGTTCCTCTCTATTCTTTTGGGAACTCGGTTGACATTTCTCTTTCTCGGGCACAATCTTATCAGGATCTTCCGTCTGTACCTCATGCCATGCCATCCAGTCGCTTGCCGTTGCTTGACTTCACTTCTTCGCCACCTTCTTGCGCTCAATTATAGATGTTCTCTTCTTCAGGATATCTTCTCGTTTCCCAGCCTCCTTTTCTATTTTGCCATGGCACGGCCGTTCTTCGAACTGTTTAACCAAAAAAGGAGTCGTCTAGACCGCAATCAACTTCAATCCAGTTTCAATTTTCGTCGTTCTTCTTTTAACTTGTTTATTTTCAGTGCTTTCGTCTGTGATGAGGCTAAGAGGCTGGTCAGTGCCTTTCGTTTCCTTCCGTCAACCAATCAGAACAATCAAATCAACCAATTCTGTGAGTCCCGATTCCAGTGTGCGTTGTTCATATTTAGTTGGGATAGAAGTTGAAGACAATTTTGCTCTTTCTTCTCACAAGTGGTCTCGGGTTTCTTTGATGCTTCTTCTTTCCTCAGTCGTGCCCTAACAGTGTTCAATTATCTTGTGTTATTAACAAATGCATTCTTTGGTCCCCATCATCCGCTTGCATTGCTTGAAGACTCCGAATTAGCGCCAAGCAGCATCATGACTTCCTCAGGGCTTCGAACCATCACCGTTGACCGGAACTCGTACTTATTCTGCGGTTGCATGACTGCAGCATGTGTTCTCGCGTAAGCTTGAACCACTCGTTCCAGCGCAGAGTGATGAATCGAAGAAGCGATTTTCCTGGAGAACAGAAGGCCAAGGCGGGACGATGACAGGGTGTCAACAGTCGAAAGGAAGTTGTCAAAGGTCTTGACTGCTTGTTGCAGTGCTTTCGGGGACGCTTCCTCGGTGAGAGAAAGGGGAATCTACGGAGCATTAACCCATGATCGCAGGGGAAGATGTAAAATAAACGGCATACGTCTTCCTTTTTCTCTTCTAGGGCAGAGATGATAAGTGCTAATCCACATTCTTTTAAAAGAAGTCGATACTATGTCCCATCGTAAGGATCATATTCCGAGTGAAACGGTAGAGACTTCTTACATGCTCGGTAGTCAGTACATTGACGTGTCCCTCAACATCAGCTTCTAAAGACCTAATCTTGGCAGCTGCAAATTGGAATGGTTGCAAAATGGACTGTCGCGTCGTTAGCATAGTCTCCATCCGACACAATTGAGCCACACCTGAATAAACCCTAAACAATTGATCAAGAACACTTTCCCAGTAGACAACTCATTCATCCCCTTTTTCCCCTCTGCATCCTTCAAGACCGCCATTTTTTCGCACATAGAGATCGCTGGTTCTAAGCCTTCCTTCAAGACGCGGTCAAACTCTTGGTTGGATTCTGAATCCTCCTCATCATTGACGAGCGAGGACGAAAACACCTTCATGATCTCCCTAAGTGTAGACACGTGCTCCCTGAGCAATTGTGGCGGAGAGAGATCAGCGGCTGGTGGTTGGATAAAGCGGAGGAGAGAGCGGCCCTCAGACTCGAGGGAGTCGAAGAAAACTTTGTAGGCGGTATCAGTTATTCTATTCAAGGGGTCCGTCAGCAATCGTGGATCAGGAATGATAGGATTTGAGAGTAGATGGCGCGAGAAACCAACTCAGTCAGGACTTTTGAGATGTTAGAATCTTCGCCCATCGTTTTACGCATTGTAATCTGGTAGAAGTGGAGGAGGGTGGCAATCCGATAGGTCATGATGCTCCCTTCCTGAGATTTGATAGTCTGTAGCACTCGAATCTTGTTGGCCCTCTATTAGCAACTATGTCATACCAGAGAGAAGAAGGGATTTACTTTCAGAGGCCGGGTGCAACCCTCCATAGCTTTGTCTACGAGATCTCTAACCATTTTCTCGTCCTCTTCTACAACTTTTCTCTCCTGCCCGACCCAGCGTCCACCTTGATTCTCTCTCAATGCAAAGAGCGCCTCGAGGAACTCGCGCTCCCCAGCCATACTTTGGTGAAACCAAGCAAGCATGTCACCTATGTATCGGAGCGGATCGTGGGCGTGCAACTCGATGGGCCGAACACCACTGACTGATGAGGACGAGGTGGAAGAGAGGGATTGCTGGAACAGGGATAGGAGGGAGGTGGAGCGGGCACCGCCAAGAAGATTCAAAAACTCCCTGAGCAGTCATATGGATGTGAACATGATGTTGAGATTGTAAAGACAGAAGCTTACTTGAACTGCTCTTCCCGTGGTCGAAGTCGTCGGATAGCTTCGCGCATGACGTTTCCCACATCCAGAGCTCCGATCTCCTTCGTGTTCGTAAAAGTCGTACGACATTCGAGAGTGAGCCATTTATGGATTTTGGTATATCCCGCTTCCATATGTGTAGATGTATACGCCAGGATCTCATAGCTATAATACCAATCACGTCAGGCAGGATGTTAGAAGCCAGCGCTCACCCCGCACGGGTACTGTCCCCTTCCCCAGCTAGAAGGGTAGAACAGTCTTTACGTATCCGCTCACACTTGTCTAATGCCTTGAAAAGCTCTTTTCCAACTTTTATGTCCCGTGAATTGAGGATGCGCACTTCTTTCGGTGTAAAGGTGAAGCGGGAGAGAAATAGGTTGGTGAGAAGAAGTTGGTGCTCGGTTGTTGCTCTAGCGTGTACACAAACATGCCGTCAGCTTCGATGATCATTGCTTCGAGATAGGGATGGAGAGACATACCGCTCGTTCCGTAGACTGTCCGCATGTTGCAGGAGATACTTTGCGCTCTCCGTTGCGGAGGAGAGCTGGTCTTCCATTTCGTCACATTGTGTTCTCATGTCCTTAATTTGGTCCTCAAGCTCGTCTAATTTCTACTCACCACTCGTCAGTTTCATGTCCTCCTGGATGAAGGAATCTGCACCTCATTGACCCTTTTGAAGCTCTTCAAGAACTTCTTCCCATTCTCAATTTTTCGATTCTCCACCTCTCTCGTAAGATTTGATGGGCCTCCGCCATGCCTGTTCTCTGAAGCATAGAGTAGTCCAAGGTCGCTGACCGTCTCGAGGGCGAGTCGAAGCTTTGGATCTGAGTAGTTGGATGCGAGGATTTGGGAGACTTTTACAGAAAGCGGATTGCGGTACGAGGCTCCGTTACTGGAACTGGAGGCAATGGGTGTGGCCATTATATCCTGGAGCTGGGGCTGCGTGGCCAGATGGTCGGGTTTCTGCACATCTCAAAAGTTGAGTCACGTGAAGAATGCCCCCCCACCGTTATTCATACATTCATACATTGCTTCTTAGGCTCTTAATAAGGAACCATGTTCAACCCAGTATTAGCTACGTAGAAGGGTTATCTGAGATTTCGCAATAAGTTGCCCTGTTAGCACTTTGGTTTAATGTTGCAAGCGAGATCTATGGAACATGGGCTCATATTGAATGTTGCACTACGCCATCAGACATTCAAGCTCTCAGGGTTAATGTTCCGAGTTATCTCCTTTTTTGTTCTCATCGTTTGGCCCTGATACCATACCTGCAGGAGTGCAAACCGCCGACTCAGAGTCTTGCCCTTCCACCGTCAAACCACCATGCGACAGCCAATCCCTTCTTCTGCCCATCCATCTCTGTGCTCAACATCTTCCCCACACGTGGATCGTTCCTATCCAAGCTATCAAGCAAAATAGGGAGCAAGGGAGCAGGCACGGCGGGGAGGAGGTCGATGAGCAGGTCTGGAGTCTTCGATGGGGATTCGGATTGGAGGATGCGGTAGAGACAGAGGGAGGAGAGGGAACCAGAGAGGACGGAGAGGGAGTGTATGGTGCGGAAGAGGGCGTTGGTGCGCGTTGGGGTGTCGATTTGCATCTGTACACATGTAAACATTTCTATGGTCAGACTCTGATGTGAATACGGAGAGGGTTGACGGACGGAAAGTAACAGGTCCACGTAATGCGTGCACACCTCTTCTATCAGCAAGAGGCGCGGCGCGGAAGGTACTTCGATTGTGGAAGCAAAGAAAGCGAGTAGCGCTTCATGTGCATTCTGGGGTACAGGTGTCGTTTGCGGGCCGAGGTTGCTGTTCCTCCCTTCTCAATCGAAAGACCTTACATAAAGATAGGGAAAGACAGACGGAAGAATGTGATTGTATATCACATGCCTAATGTATCCACTTTCAAGCGTTGGGGACGGAACGAAAGCTTCAATCAATCTCAAAAAGAAAGCTTCTCCAGCTTCCGCATCCGGTCCTCTAGCTCCCCCCAGCGCATTCGCACCTGACGGTTCCAGGTCCTTCAACAAAGCGTTGATATCGACCCTTTTCACGGCGGGTGAAGCGAGGTGCAGCAAAGTCGTTGCCATGCTGTCGATAAATTCGTTCCACTGCATGGTTGCCGGCAAGGCTCCGAGAAAACGTAGGGGGATCAGAATGGAGAGCGCGAGTTGGTGGTAGGAGGTTTGGGCAAAAGAGAGCGCGGCAGGGAGGGAGGAGAGAAGGTTCAGCAGGACGGTTTGGTGGGTCGGTGTTGGCTGGATGGGGAATGTGGAGAGTATGGACGGGAGAAGAGGGAGTAGAGGGGGGAGGAGACGGGATACAAATTGCGCCTTTGTTCTTGTTAGGGGAGGTGGAGTGTAGAAGGTGAAGTACCAACCAGTAATGGAAGTTCAGGTGCCGGTGAGGGTGAGCTGAGCGACGTACTGAGAGATGGAAGGAGCCAGTTGACTATTGCCTATAAGTTTCCGTCTTAGCTTTGTCGCAGTTCCAGAAAAATGACATACCTCATTTTCTAGAGGATCGTCCCAGTTTTGCCTCGTCAGTAAATCTTCCACCATCCCCACCACTCTGGCACATTCCAAAGCCTTCTCATCTCCACCACGGATCAGGATCAAGTCCCTCCTTAAGCGCTCCTCCACAGTCTTCCTCTCCACGACCACGCCCTCCATCTCCATTGCGTTCAACAGCGCAGCATGAAGGACCAACTCGTTCCGTTCGACAGCTACACATGCCCCAACGAGTTCAGCTATTCTCCAACGAAGCGAATACGAATATGGATGCTGGAGCTTGAGAGCTTTGATCCTCAGCGTGAGTCCGCGAGATATAGCGTGGAATATAGCCGGAAGTTGTTGGCTCTGGGAAAGCAATGGCAAAGCGTCGAAAAGCCCTGCGAGAGAGGCAAGAGGTAGCTGGTGAATGAGATCGGTAAAGGTTGGGAGCAGGATAGCCGAGCGAGGGTCAGAGTGCAAGTCCGTTAGAAAGCTGAGGAGTGCGTCCATTGCGCGTGCCAGTCTGGTTAAGCTTCAGGCAGGTGTCAAGACACTCGTTCCAAGACTTCAAGCTTCAATGTTGAATGTCGTTGAAGTTGTTTAAGATGTGATCACGTGAATAAACTGTGAAAGGATGTAGAATAAATAGCGTAAGCAAATTAGCGTAAGCGAATGCGAATGTTTGCTTGCAGTCGTCAACACATCGAGTTTACAAAAACAGCTGTTCACACAGAGAAAAGGCTGGAAATAGCGAGAAGAATTATACCACTCGAAATACAGAAGGAGGAGAGGTAACAATCACGAGTTGTTGACCATTCTAATTTGCATTTGCATTTCTTTCTAATCCAACCATTTCAGGAATTCTACATCTTGAAAGGGAAAAACAGCGCATTATTCTGCAATAGATTTGCATCAATAACAATGAGGCAGAGATTGTGACAAAAGCATCCGCACCTTCGTAGAACTCTTCCTCGACGCGTTCTTCAATGTCATTCTGAATTGTCTCCGCGATGTTACTGAAATCAAAGCTTCCATCACCTTGCTCTTGTTCTTCCCGTTCTTCATCATAATTCTGTTCCTGCTGATCATCTCCACCGCCGCCACCAAAGTAACCAGCGGCAGTACCAGCAACAGCGACAAGGGCAGCTCCACCGAAGCCTGAAGACTCTTGAGACTGACTGTACGCCTGGTGCCCAGCATAACCTGAATATCCATCACTGCCGTACCCTTGCCCTCCATAGATGGAGTCTCCGTATCCAGAGGAACTGTAATCTGGTTGCTGATAGCGTTGTTCGTAGCCGTGGGAGTGGTCCCATCCATTACCAACACGAGCTCCGTGCGTTTTTGTCCCTTCTTCCGCTCCAAGCCGCTTGTTCTCTCCCTCTCGTACACTATCCTGATCAATCCATGCAATACATCATGAACTACGTGGCAAGGATCAAAGTAGGAGTCGCACCTTATTCAGTCGGTCAATCACTGTCCTCTGGTCCTCCTCGCTCAACTCCTGAAACCAGTTCTCCATCTCTGCAGCCATCTTAGATTGGATGTCTGACCTTCCGTAAGCGAAGTAAGGGTGATGGAAAGTTTCCAAGATCTGCCCCAGTTGCAGTTAGTTACGATCTCAAGAGGCCAAGGTGCAACAATGCAAGAAACCTCGTCGATGGCTTGATTTGGATCCATCTTGTCACTCCAGGCAGCGACGATGCGTTCGACTGCACACCTGACCACCACTTTTGCTACACGTCCCTGGACAATGTGTCACTAAAGTTGGTGTCTTCTTAGCAGAGAGATGAACACACTGCAGGATCATTTAATATGTTGTCGAAGTGGTCTTTTGATATCTGAGAGTGCGAGGGATCGGATGCCCGCGGATTATTGAAGACCTCGTATTGATCATCTTGGTTGATCACTTCTCTTGATCCGGTTGAAAGGGCATCAGAAACCGAAGAGAGAATACCCTGAAATCAAAACATCTTAGGCTAGCTCATAATGGAGGTAGGCAAAATTACAGAGATGTAAGGCTGGATTGTGGAATAAACAAACAGATTGATCGTATCCGTCAGCTCCTCAAGTGCAGCCTCGAGTCCCGGAATGTTCTCTACTGTCTTCTGGATATCCCTCATCACTCCGTCCCTCCACCTCAACGCTGTGATTCCATCATATTCGAGAATATACGTGGAACCTTAAGAAAAGGACTAACCATTGATGAGCGCTCGCTGAGCTTCCTCACTCGCGACTTGGTTAGGATCGAAGTGATATGCGTCCTGTTGGATTTGTTCTGCCTGCGCTACCTTATCATCCTCCCCGCCTCCAAAACGACTGAGCAACTCTACCAATATTACATTTTCTTCACTTCATACTGTCTGCAGAAAGCAAAAACGCACGTTTGACCATCTCCAGTCGTCCTTCGTTCCCTTGCGCGTTCGCACTCTCCATTTTCTTGTTCAGCTCCTCAATACTGCTCTCCGACAACTTATCTTGCGCCTCTCCCATGATACTGAATATAAAATCCGCGCCACCGAATGTCCCAGTGACGAGCGGTTCAATCTCTTCTCCCTCCCTCGTCCTCACTCGAACATCATCGCCGACGTGACAGAAGACACTGGTGTGGCCCATACGCTTCAATGTTAGCTCACACCAGTTACTGTGCGCGAGCAAGTCTTCCAACGTGTGAAGAGCGCCACCCATGAGCCTGTACGCTTCGAAGAGGGCTGGAGAGTCGGCACCTCCAGTTTGTTGCGCGAGCTCTGCGAGTCAAATTCACTAATGAGACCCCAAGATAGGGCCCAGATAGGAATACGCACCGATGGCTCTGTGTAGGGATCGACGGACCCAGGCGGCGGAGGTGTCATAGGATTCTCCCTCGCGAGCAATGTAGTTTTTGAGCCCTGTACATCCCAGTTACAATTGGGTAATGAAGAACTCGCGGATCCTACCGGTACGCTCATCGATTTCTAGCTCTTCAGCCATTACCGGTCCTCTAAGAGCGGGGTGATACTTCCTTGGATCCTCATTCCCTCCGTATCCTCTACAAACAGATCAAAGGTTGGTTTAAATTGGATCAAGAGAGAGCGACAAACTTTGGATTATCAACGTGTTGCACTGGCAAGTAAACACCCAACTTATCTTCCGTCAATTCGAATTCCTCAGTCGCAAATCCAAAGGTCATAAACCCTAAAACCGACAACACGAGTACGATGGTTTCCTTTGTGGCTTTGCTCAGACCGGCAATGTCCATCGCTTGACTGTAATCGCGTAGCCAGTTACCCTAACATCCATACACAATCCAAAGTGAGTCTGGAACATGTTGAGTTCACTGAGCGCAGGAAAAACATACGAAGTAGACCCGATTCACATCCGCTTTACTGAATTTTGGTCCACCAGCAGCGGCAGCTGAGAGCATACCTACCTGTAATGGGCAGTGACATTAACTGTAGGTCGTGCGAGGAGGAAAGGAATACTCACAGCGGCACCTAGCAACCCTCCTCCAGAAGACAATCCATCCCAACGCACTAAATCTCCAAGGACAGACTCTATATCGCCATGTCTATACGCACTATCCTTGCAGTACGAGAAAGAGGGAATTTCGCCTAACGGATTCAAATGGATTGTTGAGGATGGTGGTATAGACACGAAGAAAATGAGAATTTTGCCAGTCCTGCGTCATGTAACACTGCTGGGAAGAGCGATCTTTCATGATCCATAGCAATTTCACCCGCTTCATCATTGAGTTGATGCAGGGTACCCCAGTTGTATTGTGACCAAACTGGGTGAAATTTGGGGAAGGGGGGGAAACAAGCGATCAAATCAATCAAACGGCTCACCAGCTCCAAAGGCATTTACACTCCCCAACAAAGCCAGAAAGAGGCAGATGGAGAACCAGAGAACAGCAGACATTGAATCAGTCAGAGACGAAACAGACTGAACACTGTTTGAGCAAGTAACTGATGGCAGATCAACCTGATGGTATCAAGGGAAAGCTTATTTCGGGCCAGATGGACGTTGTCTTGGCCCAAAAAGCCAAAGATGCGTTGCAAGTCTCGGCCTCCGTTTCGAGGACATGGTAGATTTAAGCAAAACTTCACTAAGTGCACGATCTTAACTTACAAGTGACGCCATCAACCTGATGGTATCAAGGGAAAGCTTATTTCGGGCCAGATGGACGTTGTCTTGGCCCAAAAAGCCAAAGATGCGTTGCAAGTCTCGGCCTCCGTTTCGAGGACATGGTAGATTTAAGCAAAACTTCACTAAACGCAAGAACTTAAATCACAAGTGACGCCTGACTAGAATCTCTCAAAGCGCGTCGACGAACAAAGTGTTGGAAGTTGAAGAAGGGAGAGAAGTGAAGGGTTTCATAACGCATTGAAAGTCTAAGGAGGAGTCTGGTAAGTCTCTGCTTCTGTTATTATAAGGAACTTGGTTCGTTAGTGGTTGTTTGTATATATCCGACTCCCACCTGTTTGTGAAGTTGGTCTCAGGGCTGAATCAAAGCCTCATCGAGCTCAGTGGAGTGCTGCATATGTCTGGATAGAACCTTAACAATTTTGACAGTTAAGGATGTTTACAGACGCGCCGCTGTCATCTCACTGTTGTGTCAATTCAATGTTACCTCAGGATGCCATTATATATGGGGCGTGTAACTATGGTTTAAACTGACTTTATAATTCGCGCCTCTGTTAGGACAAGATGGATCCCCAACTCAGTGCCCTCGTTTCCTACCTGCACCAGCGAGGCTTCTACACCACCGAAGCAACCTTGCGAAATGAGATCACTGCACAGACAGATGGCAAGACAGTGGACCGGTCCAAATTCATGTCTAGGGAAGGACCGGCGAAAGAGGATGAGGAAGGGAGAGAGGAGTTTCGACGTGCAACAGCTGATGAGCTGGTTTACGAGAAGGCTTATGAGCAACTAGGGAGGTTTGTTCATGAGGTGAGTTGTGCCTGGCTCTTTTGTTTAACCATTGCATGTCAAGAAGGGCTACTGAAGTATTCTGACGGGACTGAATAGGCGTTGGATATGCACCGTCCTGAATTCACTCCAGTCTTACTGCCGGTTTTCGTACACTCCTACCTCGAATTGGTCTCCCAAAACGCCCGGGAAGCAGCAGATGAATTCTTTACAAAATTCGCCAACGAACATTACCCAGCTCAAGCCACGCTTCTCCTAGCCTTGGACAACATTCGGCTACCACTTCACGTGGAGGAGAGCGAGATCGCGCAGAGATGGCTGAAGAATAAGTTCTTCGTGAGAATGAGTGAGAGGGGTCTGGATTTGTTGCTGGCATGGGCTATGGGAGGAAAGAACACAAAGACCGCAAACGATCCAAAACGGACGGGTTTGAAAAAGGAGAGAGGAGACGAGAGGGGGACTGTATGGAGGCTTTTTAACGAGCACGTCAAGTTTGAAAGTGCGCCATTCCTTCTTCTTTCTATCCTCCAGCTGAGAGCTTGGTAGAAATTACATCTCCCAATCCCACTCCGTCCGACCTTCTCTCTGGTCTCCTCCCTGACCTCACCCCCTCGGCCAAACATCAACCTCCCGTCCGTTCACTCGAACCTGTCAAACTGGGACCTGCTCCTCTCGAGCCGAAATTCAAGCGTGAAGTTCTTCGAGAGCTAGAAGAGCCGTATGAGGTCGACTCCTCCCTATCCGCCGAAGTCGCTCCTCCACCTGATCAGCTTAGTTGGGTATCACCTCAACCTGGAGAGCTTCCTCCGTACCCGGCCACCTTCAAAATTGTTGACGTGGCCCGTGAAGCGGAGGCAATTAGACAAGCGAGGAAGAGGATCAGACTCTCAGCGGAGGCGTTTGAGAAAGATGAGAGTAGAGTGAACGAAAGGGTTTTCGCTGCCTATGGTGTGATGGGGAGGAAGAAGACGAAAGGAGAGAAGGAGGAGGGGAAGAAACCCAGCGTTTGTATGTTTACGATCCACGATGCAGGGGAGACGTGAGTTCTTCCCATGTTTCTGATGGTAACAGGCTGAGGGAGAGCTAAAGGTTAACGAGCGTAAAATTTTCACGAGATGCGACTTTGATGGCTACTGGTTTCTCAGAAAGCTACATACGTCTATGGAATCTGAAGGGAGAACCCTTACGGCCAATCAAGTCTGACTTTGATCCGTCAACAATCACCCACCCGAAACAACTCAAGAAAGTTCCTTCAACCTCTCCCACCCTCAAACTGCTCTCACACTCTGGACCTGTTTACTCTCTCGCCTTCGATCCATCTTCCGGCCCATCATCACCCCCACGTTTCCTCCTTTCGTCGTCCCAGGACGCTTCTGTGCGTCTTTGGTCGATGCATACTTATACTCCGCTCGTGGCGTATAAAGGGCACCGGGAGCCGGTTTGGGACGTGGATTGGGGACCGAGAGGCGTGTACTTTGTGAGTGGGGGGAGGGATAGGACAGCGAGGTTGTGGAATACAGAAAGAGTTGTGAGCTTGAGGATCTTTTCGGGACATCTAAGTGACGTCGATGTGCGCTCCCACTTTTCAATGCTGTAGGGAGCTACCTAATGGGGTGTCAGACCGTCAGGTTCCACCCTAATTCGCTCTATGTGGTGACGGGGAGCAGCGACCGGACGTGTAGGATGTGGGATGTGGAGAGAGGAGATTGTGTTCGCCTCTTCACGGGCCACTCAGGTCCTGTCTCCTGCATCGCCGTCAGTCCAGATGGGAAGTGGTTGGCTTCTGCAGGTTGGTATCTATCTCACGTTCCCACTCAACTGGGGTTGAACAAGTTTGAACGGTTGCAGGAGAAGACAAGGAGATCAAGCTGTACGACCTTGGTACTTCTCGCGTTCTCAAGACCATGACTGGCCACACCTCGCGTATCAACTCACTCGCCTTCTCGGCCGAATCCTCCCTGCTTGTCAGCGGAAGTCACGATGAAACAGTGCGGGTATGGGACGTGAAAGCGCCAGCGGAGGAGAGAGGAGAAGATGGAAGGGTAAAGGGGTTCGATGATGTGGATATGGAGATGCTAAGGCGCGGGGAAAAGAGGAAGTGCGTCCTCGCTCTGCGCTATTGCCTGTGTGGGTCTGGAAAGCTGACTGAACGCGCTATAGTCGAGATCTCCTCGCCACATTGTACACGAAGCAGACACCCGTTCTAGAGACGGCTTTCACAGAACGCAACCTGTGCCTTGCTGCTGGACCGATGGTTTTACCTCAGGCGGCTTGAATATTGGTTGAAGCCGCTTCGAAGGATCATATCTCAGTAGAGTGTCACGATATCCTGCTCTACGATGGCGATGCCTCCGAAATCGGAAATCGACATAGCCCGCTTCCCTACCCGAATCACCATTACGAGCGGTATGCCACGGCCTGTAGGTTTCTAAGCATCGATATGTATTTACATGTGGTGGGGGCTGTCACTTGCGCAATTGGAGCTCGATTTAGCCCTTCTTGACAAACAATCGTAGCGTTTGAAATTGGGTGTACCGATGAAGCTTCAATGAAGTGCCAAAGCAGACGAAAAGGTAAATTGTAATACGCAATCTTGCGCCCGCACACAATAAAACTTTGAAATGCCCTCACAGCTTTCTTCATTTCGGCTTACATGATCAGTGAAATTTCCTGACTTCGGCACCGACCTCGGCTACCGAGGGTTACAAATGGAATTGAATTCGGGAAGTCGAGTCTTCATCGCACCCCACTTAGTCCCACAGGTGTCGTCTTGAAAACGGGGATTCCGCCGCCGGGGGGGTGACAAACTTCTGAAGGCCGCTTCTTCGCTTGTTATATAACAGGTTATCTAAGCTGTACAAATCACAGTGAGAACGACATATTTCTCATTTGGATCCTGTTTGTTCAGCACGAAATTAACGAAGAATGAGCGAAAAAACAATTGCTCCGAGTGATCTCGAAAACCAGCTCGAGGATGGAGTCAAGAGGGATGTAGATGACAAAAAGCTGGACGAAGAAGGAGAAGAGGCAGCGGGGGACACAACTACCACACCTGGAATCGCAAAGGAAGGGAAGGCTTGGAAGCAGGAGGCTGCTGTCATTCCAAACAACAAGATGTGGATTGTCTTTCCTGGGTGCGCTTTCCTCCTCCGATTTCGCTGCTTCTCCTGATCGTTCGGCGCTGGTTGGTATGTCAGGTTACTCCTCGGCATCTTTCTAGCCGCTCTGGACCAGACCATCGTCTCCGTCGCGCTTCCTACCATCGTCAGGGAACTGGGTGGAGCGTCAGGGTATTCCTGGGGTCCGCTTCCTGTTAAGCCTTTTTTCGAGAGATAACTCAATTTGATGGGTGGTCAGTCGGGAGTGCTTACCTGTTGATGTCAGCGGCAGTAGTCCCCTTCAATGGTAAATTATCCGACATAATAGGTCAGTCCTCAAAATTCTCTCTGTAATTTCAGACCCGCTGAATTTTAAGTGCAGGAAGGAAGCCTGTGCTCTTTTTCTCTATTGGGTACCATTCTCTCCCATTCTACGCATCGTCGAAGCTTACGAAACCGGATAGGGTCTTTCTCCTGGGTTCAGCTTTATGCGGTTCGTCTCGAATTTTCGCTCTCTAACTCGGACCTGACTTCGATGATGACAGGGGCTGCTCAAAGCATGATCTGGCTCATCCTCTGTAGAGGTGTGCAAGGGATCGGTGGTGGTGGGATAATGGGTTTGCTTTTCTTCGAACAAACGCTTTTCCTGCTCACCTCCTTTCATCCAGGTATGACCATGGTGCGTTTCGCTCTTACCTCCATTCCGGCTGTTGTCTTCTCTCCTCTCCACTAATGCCGAACACAGATCGTAGTTGGCGACATCGTCCCCCTGCACCTCCGCGGCAAGTATTCAGGAGGCATAGGGGCCACATGGGGGATCGCATCCGTCGTGGGACCCCTCATCTCCGGCGTGCTCACAGATCATGCCACGTCCGTCTTCCTTTCTTTACCCAGATCACACCACATCTGACTCTGGAATCGCCAACAGCTGGAGGTGGTGCTTCTGGATCAACCTTCCAACCGGTGGCGTTGCCCTCCTCGTCCTCCTGGTGTACTTGAACTTGAATCCGGTGAAGAAGACGACCTGGACTGAACAAGGAAAGGAGTTCGACTTCTTCGGATTGTTCCTCATCATTGCCGGAGTCGTGTTGGTGCTCTTGGGGTTCAAGTTTGTTTCTTCTTTCTTCCAATCGATCCCCTTCTGATAGAAGGGACGGGATAGCAATGCGGAGAATGGATGGGATAAGCCATTCACGGTCGCGCCAATCGCGGTTGGATTCGTGCTGATCGTCGCCTTTGGATTTTGGGAGGGAATCACGACGAGATCACCAATCGTCCCTCCTCGGTTATTCAAAACGAGGACGACCTTCGCGATATTGTCCACCGCCTTCCTTCATTCTTTCTGTTTCTTTACCGCCGCTTACTGTATGTGCTCCCCTTGCTGACAGAACGATACTCACGCGCAATACTTCTACCCCAGATATACCACTTTACTTCCAAATTCTGGGATCTTCGGCTACGTTCTCAGGCGTAGAACAAATTCCCCTTTCTCTCGGCAGTGCTCTGATATCCATCATTGCCGGAGCATTGATCACTAAGACGGGAGACTACCGGGTCATCTCTTGGGTTTCGTGGATTCTGCAAGTGGTGGGTTACGGGCTTATGTATATGTTAGATGAGGCCAGCAACCGGTGCGCATACCGATCGTCTTTTTCCTACTGCAAATAATATGAAAAACTGACAATGTGACGTGAGAATAGGGCAGAGAAAGAGCTCTATATCTGGGTCGCGGGTCTCGGGATCGGGATGTATTTTGTCGCTCCCTTGATTGCGTTGCAAGCCAGTATGCCAATCAAAGACATGGTTCGTCGTCGCCCTTCTACTCCGGATCCGCTAACAAAGTCGACAGGCAACCTCGACTTCTACCTTTGCACTGATGAGATCACTGGCAGCCACGATGGGCATCTCCATCGGTGGGGCTATCTACGCCAGTCGGCTCGATGCTCTCTTACACGACATTCCCGAATATCGCGGACCTTTTGGAGTCGCATCCAGGAACGATGTGACCTCCGTCCACCGCATCCAGGTCAGTTCTCTGCTAATCGTGCGAAACAAATGTAACATTGCTTCGTTTATTTAGCCAGTCGAGCTGAGGCAGGAAGTGGAACATGCACACACGCGATCGATCGCGACGATCTGGCTCGTCTGTATCCCACTGACAGCCGTGGGACTGGTCATCTGTAAGTCTCCCTCCTCTCCTGACCCGCCTCCGCTTATAGGGGGCATATGGCAGCGTTATTGTTGAAGAAATACTCTTTGGCGAGACCGATGCAAGCTGCGCCTGCGGCGGGAAAGGGTGATGAACCGAAGGCGAAAGAAAAGGAGTTGGAGTGAGTTCCAAGGCACCAAAGTTAAATTATTCTCTTGCAACCACTCTTGTCATCTTTGTAGATTCAAATGGTCACTCCTATTCCTTCTCCTTTCGCAATCCCACTGTCATCTAATGGTCTAATGGTCAAATGGTCCTGCAACATGTCAAACCTTGTCAAGGCCTGGTGACCACTGACCAAGGTCCCCTTCCTAAGCACCTGCGCATCAACCAGATTTTGAGATCATTGTCAGGTTGCTGTACAACAAGAGGTAAGGCATCTTCACGGGATGGGAACAGGTTACCAAGCTGCGAAGCAATGTGTGTCCAATTTCTAGCCGATTCATATTGGGTTCATGTCGGTGAGGATTACCACTATATGCGCTGTGACTTCTTGTGATGTTCAGAAGCTGCATGAAGTGGGACGAGAACGGGCGAAGTGTTGAGAGTGTACGAATCGCTCCCAGTAATTGCTATGACTATCAGTATGTTTTTGCATTGGCATAATGACTTTCAGGCTTTGCTAATCCGTAAGCTTACACGCCGAAGAAGCGGACCGAAAACGTCAAGGTATTTATTCTCTTTGGTCCGCTTTCTGCTGAACTGCTCAATACGTCAAAATAAGAGCAACACATTCCTTTGCTCTTCTTCAACGGCAGGAGCCGAGGAGCTGAAGCAGATGCCTAACAAATATTGCTGTGATGCCGTGACCACTAGCTTTCTCAGCTGCACTAGAACTCCCCAAAATGTTCACAAAAGTACCCAGAGTGCAATAAAGGTACATTTACAGTTTTTCTCGTTTATAACAAGCAAAAAGTGGTATTTCTGAGAGTGGCACATTTTGATAAAGATCTTTTACGTGGTCGCTGGCTTTGTCGGTCATATCATATAACACGAGTGAAGGCTGTTGTCGCCATTATCTACTTCTCAGAGAGCCAGTCGAATGTGTAAGCAGTCGGAAACTTACACAAAAGAGCGAAGGAAGGAGCCTCAGGTGTAGCAGATCGGCGATAGCAGCGAGCATCTCTTGAACAATCAGATTAATCAGATTTACTGGACTCCTGAAGCAGCATTCGTGTTCTTTATCATGCGTGCAGCCAAGAATGACGGATCAGTTCCATCTCGTTCGGTCGAGATTCTGTTGTCTCTCTGAATGAATGGGCAGATGACCTGGTCACTTTGATCAAATTTTCAGAATTGAAAGGAAATTAGAGCAAGGTTGGCGCTAGCTGATCCAACAAATCAGGTGAAAGAAGTGACTTCGACGCCATCCGTCCGCCTATGGCCTATGAGAGGTATCAGCTCGATTGTCCAACTTGCGCACATCGTCGGCTCGCTGACCCACAGGTCACAGTCTCTCTCTCCACCGTGTTTAAAACGGAACTATTTCAGTTTTCGCATCCAATCACATCCCTTGGACGCTCCAGTTTGCCGCACCGTGCGCGCCGCTCTACAGAAAAAGACCTGCAAGACGTGGGTAGTGTCGCAAAGTTCAGGCACAGCTGTCCTATCTTTTACAGTGCTTTGAGTTTTCAAGAAGGATGAACGAAAAAATGGACCATGAGCGCAAATTAGAGGAAGGAGGCGAGGTGGAACATTCTGATCCTGATATTTTGCAGGAGGAAGAGACACTTCACTCTCATGGTGCGGTGACTTCTAGCGGCAAACTGAACGACAAAGAGCGAAAAGCCTGGAAAGCAGAGGAAGCTGTTCTTCCTCGCAATAATATGCTCATAGTGTTCCCTGGGTGCGTCGCAGGTTGAGGTCCACGCTATACTCTCAGCAGCTGATGTTCATGTTGTAGCTTGCTGCTAGGAATTTTCCTTGCTGCTCTGGACCAAACAATCGTATCCGTTGCACTTCCCACCATTGTGAAAGAGTTAGGTGGCGCAAACGGATATTCTTGGGGTATGAGGTGCAATAATGTGATAGGTTTCTGCGCTGACTGAGTCGTTTAGTGGGGAGCTCATACTTATTGATGTCTGCCACTGTGGTCTGTTTCAATGGCAAGCTCTCCGACATCATTGGTACAGTCTCCTTTCTGGTCGAAATGCTCAACGTGTCTCAATCGGTCGAGCAGGACGAAAACCAGTTCTATATACTTCTATCGTGTTTGTGCTTATTGCAGATTCCTGCCTTTTCTTACTCGATGCTTCGGAACAGCATATTTCTTTTAGGTTCAGCCCTTTGCGGTTCGTATCTCTGTGGTTAAGAAAGTTGCCATATTTGCTTAGCCTTTGGTGTAGGAGCTGCTCAGAGCATGCTATGGTTGATCCTTTGTCGAGGAGTTCAAGGAATCGGCGGGGGCGGTGAGTCGAATGTTCAAACATAGTAAACTGATTCTTTGCTAGGAATTATGGGCATGACCCAAGTTCGTTCTGTCATTCCTTCAGAGAAGCCATCGAAAAGTTTTCTGAGCAGATAATCATTGGAGACATAGTTTCCCTAAAGGATCGTGGGAAATATTCAGGTGGCTTAGGTGCGACGTGGGGCATTGCATCCATCGCAGGTCCATTGATTTCAGGAGCCCTTACTGACCACGCTTCGCACGTCTCCTCCTGTCTCTAGCGGCCGCTGACTGCTAACAGGTGGAGGTGGTGTTTTTGGATCAACCTGCCCACCGGGGGAATTGCACTACTGGTCCTTGTCATCTATCTGAACGTACATCCTGTGAAGAACACAACTTGGAGAGAACAGGCAAGGGAGTTCGACTTTGTTGGGTTGTTTCTGGTCATCGCCGGAGTTGTCTTGGCACTGATAGGTTTCAAGTGAGTGTGGTCTCGTTCTGAACAGAAGGGAGATTGACACGCAGTTAGCAATGCCGAAAATGGGTGGGATGACCCTCTTACACTCGCAGGGATCGTGATCGGCTTTGTGTTAATGATCATTTTTGGATTTTGGGAGGCTGTGACAAAGCGCTCAGCCATTATGGCTCCGCGTCTGTTTAAGACGAGAACCACATCAGCCGCTTTGGCAACGACTTTTATCCACGCATTCTGCTTCTTTACTGCCGCCTACTGTAGGGTACTCTGCTTTTCAGTGAAGTATTTTCTTACACCGTTGCAGTCATACCCCTCTATTTTCAGATCCTTGGCTCGTCCGCTACATTTTCTGGGGTTGAACAGATCCCATTATCTGTCGGTGCTGCCCTGATATCGATTGTTTCTGGTCTCATCATTACTAAAACTGGAGACTATCGCTTCGTCTCTTGGGTCAGCTGGGCCATACAAGTACTAGGGTACGGTCTCATGTATCTTTTGGATGAAAGTAGCAACCGGTTGGTTTGTTCCTCTTTGTCTGCTCCAGCTAATTCGCCTTCGATGGGATAGTGCAGAAAAGGAGCTATATATTTGGGTCGCTGGAATTGGGATAGGAAGCTATTTTGTGGCCCCATTGATATGTTTGCAAGCCAGCATGCCGATAAAGGATATGGTCGGCTTCCTCCCCTTCTCTGACTGCAGTTATTAAATACAGGGAAAGGCGACCTCAACATCTGCTTTCGCTCTCGTTCGCCTACTCGGAGCAACCATGGGAATTTCGATTGGAGGTGCTATATACGCTAGCCGACTCGACCCCTTGTTACACAGTATTCCAGATTATCATGGGCCATTTGGAGTGGCAGCCAGAAACGACGTTACAGCTGTGAAAAAAATCAATGTTTGTAACTTAATTGATTTTGTCGGCAACGAGGAGTTGACATTGGTTTTTTTCAGCCACCGACGTTGAGGAAAGAAGTGGAACACGCATACACACGATCCATAGCAACTATCTGGCTTGTGTGTATACCATTTGCCGGAGCTGGTTTACTGTTGTGTGAGTTCATCGACTCAAAAGTTTTCAAGTTTTCAGAACAATTTTTGAACAGCGTTTTTGTTGAAGAAATACTCTCTTTCACGGCCTACAAGGACCGAGACGAGAGAGAAAGGGAAGAATACGACCACAGAAGCAAGTGAGTGGGACGAAGTTGCTTGTCGTGGGCTCGTTTAGTTTGTTTCGTCCACTTTACCAAATCCGTTACGTTCAAAGCATTATGCATCATAACAGCACATAATATCCCCATTTCGAAACTCAATCAGAGATCCACCTGCACCTTTCGGAGCATCGTATGCCCATCTGTCGCCCGATTCGATTTGTGTTCAGGACGCCGATCATTGTGTCATGTCGAAGGTGGCGTGAAGGGATCATGTCATTTATGGCTAGATCAATTCGTCGACCATTGCCTAAGAGGGAACACTTGAAGCGGCACCGGGTTAGGTTAGTTACCTTTCAGTGGCGGTCGCCGTTTTTCATTGTCCAACATCCCAATTCGCCTATTCGCACTCAAGTAAGCTGAATCCACAGAACAAGGTATCGTCCAATGCACAAATTACTTGCTGTATAATACCCCATGGAACAGAATCTATCTACTTTTCCCTTCGCCATGGCAAACAACTGATAAAGATAAACACTCAAAGATCTCGAAGACTCTTCCATGTCCTCCCTTTCACACCCCACTCCTCCTCCCTCTCCTTCGTCCCCCATCCCCACTCCAGTAGCTCAATCAAACCACCAAGAAAAGCTTGTTCCAAAGCCATGCCAGGAGACGGAAGACAGTAACGAAAGCAATCTTCCTGTGCTCCTTTCCTTAAACCG
>MU271392.1:42246-75164 GCA_021432655.1 Atractiella rhizophila
GAAGAATGCTTGTGCACCGTCAACCCAGCTCCTCCACCTCTCTCCCTCTCACCTCCCTCCGGTTCATGCACCCATTCTCCTTTCGAGAGCGTGCAGTCGAGATACTGTTGGAGCTCTACGGCTTCACTCTTGGTGGATATCCCTGTCCCTGGAATGCCGTCGAACCCCGAATTTAGCGATCCTACTTGGTCGAAAGAGTAGGTTAGAAGGGAGTCGAAGGAAGAGTTGAATGCAGTTGAAATTGGCAAAGAGTCGAATTCGAAGGGAAACTGGGAAGAAACACGAATTGATGGAAAGTTTGAGGATTGTGATTTAGATGGAAATGCAGTAGAAAGTGTCGAAGTGGTTGTGGACGAGCGAAAGTGGTTGTAGAGCAGCACCAGTGTCACCGCGAGCAGGACAAAGGCAGATAACCGACGCGACACCATCACTTAAAAGAAGTTCTAAGTCCCATCAGTGACACTATCGAAGGCTGCTTTCACACTCACAAGGGAGATATTAAGGTCCAGTTACTGGCTGGCATGCAGACGTTGCCGTTGTAGTAGTGTACTAAGAGAAGTGAGGGCACTCATTAGAATTCGGAGATTTAGGACTTCCGATCATCCACGACGGGCATCATCAACGCATCACACAAGCCACACGTCTGATCCAGTGTCTGCCTGCTCTTATTCAACGTCCCTCAGCTTCACCAGCCACACTCGCCACCCACACCAAAAGATCTCACCGCGTTAGCTTCTAGAATACGTCCGAAGGAAGGAGATTCGGTTGCATTAGGTGCGCTTAGGTGAGCTCTCCACAAGCATTCAAGAACATCGGGTACTGTCTCCCTTTATCGCCTCTGCCCCCTTAAGCAGCGCCGAGACGCGCACTCTGCCCCTCCGATATAAAAGGGAGTGTTCAATGGGCCCTGTGGCTGCACGCTTTGACATTTCCTGGCTCTCATAAACCCGCTTACCGTTCAGGCTTACGGAGCAAACTCTAAAAATCCCTCAATAGATAATCCCCTTTCGCTCCATCAAATCGTCCCAAAACACACCAACAAAACCTCCATCAGCGCCCCAACCTTCCAATCCTACCAACCAGAGCCATTTTCTTTGTCAAAATGTCGGCAGAAGAACGTATACCGCTCGAAAGAGAGATGGGCCAATTCCACGCTCCCCAAACTGGCATAGGATCCGAATCGCTCGCTTACCAGCCTGCTGCTCGTACACCTGTTAACGGAGAGAAGGTCCCGCCTGCTGGAGAGCTTGTGGTGCAACTCAACAACCCTCAATCACAAGGCAATCACGGACACGAGCAGATGTCCTCCGAGGACGAATCCATCGATACCGTTTCCACCGTCCCCTCTTCCTTGCCTACCACCCCTCCGAACGCAGATTCTGCACTCTCAACACTCACTCCCCTCGTGAAGGACTTTGCTGCTGCATCTGTCCCGACCTCGTCTTCGAATACGTCGTCCAGTGGCGTTACTCCCGATGTCGCAGATGCCTCCCGAATGGCCACTCCTGGCCTTTCCTGGCCTTTCCTCTCCCCAGAGCCCACCGATGACGCGCGAGTCCTCTGCCATAGCCTCCCTCCCATCGGTCTCAGCGAGTGGCTTTCACACACCTTCACTCGCGGAGCGCGAAGCCAGCTTAGGCGGCGAGGTGAAGAAGGAGAAGCCTCTGGCGACTACCGTCGGCTTGAAAGCGTTGGAGGAGAAACTGAATGCCGCTCATGTTGGCGCGAAGAAGACAGGCATCGATCGCCTCAAGGAGGTTGGAGTGGCAAGTGGCAATGACCGCAAAGTCAGAGGCAGTTTACCTTTTCCCGACTCGACACCGGCGTCTGGCACTTCTACCCCTGCTGGGACACCAAGTACGGTGCCAAAGGAGCTGAAACATGGGAAGGAGGAAAAGGAGAAGAAATCCATGTTTGCAAAGATGTTCGGAGGCGACAAAGACGGGAAAGATGGGGAGAAGAAGGATGGAGAGAAAAAGGACGGTCTTGGAGGACTGTTGTCGAGGAGGATGAGCTCGAATAAGAAAGAGGCGGATCAAGAGTTCAAGCTTACAAAGTCGAGCTCGGAGAAAGAAAAGGTGAGGGTTCTTCGGCCCCTGCCCTATTTTGGTCTCAATGCTGATGAACCTTGCGATCGTGACCGATAGCCCACTCCCGCGCCGCCAGCTGCAAAACTCAATGTCATCCCTCCCACCCCACGACAAGAGCCCAGTTCGGAACTTCTTGCCCAGCCTCGAGCTCAACGATCGAGCACCAGTCTAAACAGAGAGAAAGAGAAAGACGGCCATCATTCACCCGCCTCGAAACCTTCCACTCTCAAGGAGCTCGTCGGCCTCACTGGGTCATCACCCTCGAACGTACAGAAACAGCCAGTGAGGAAGTCGAGCATGACGAGTCGGAAATCTGACGACGGAGTATCGGATGGAGGGAAAAGTGGAAAGGCTAGAAGTCAGAGTGGAAGAAGCGTCGCAAGTCTCAGTCAGAAGTATGGGGTGTGTGAGAAGGCGGCCATTGGAAAAGGTGCAACTGCTGTAGTTAGGCTGGCACATAAGTGGGATAGGACGACAGAGAAAGTGTATGCCGTTAAGGTTCGTCCTGCTATTTCATGCCGGAAATGTAGGCTGAATACTAACTACTTGATGCAGGAGTTTCGCAAACGTAGAAAGGGCGAGTCAGAACGGGAGTACATCAAGAAACTTACCTCCGAATACTGCATGTCAGTTTATCTTCCATTTGTGGGCATGACCGAAACTGACTGACTATTGTATAGCTCTTCAACGCTGCATCACATGAATGTAGTCGAGACGGTGGATTTGGTTCAAGACGAGAACCAGCACTGGTGTGAGGTGATGGAGTATTGCACGTGAGCTGACAGCTCCTCTTTCTTTGAAAGAGCCTAAATGTTGTCTCGCGACGAATCAGCGGTGGTGACCTCTACGCGGCCATCAAGCGTGGTTCGATGTCACAGAACGTGATCAACTCTTTCTTCAAGCAGACGATAACTGGTCTCGACTATTTGCACTCCATGGGAGTCGCCCATCGAGATATTAAACCTGAGAATCTCCTGCTTGATCTCCAAGGACACATCAAGATTACCGATTTCGGTGTGTCGGACGTTTTCAGGATGTGTTGGGAGAAGACCACGCATCTCAGCAAGGGTCTCTGCGGTAGTGAGCCTTATATCGCCCCGGAACAATTTGAGCAGAAAGGTACGTCGCTTCACTTCGTTATGGGAAACTTTCGATACTGATGTCTGAAGCAGAATACGATGCTCGCTTAGTCGATGTCTGGGCCTGTGCCGTCGTGTTTTACTGCATGGAGTCGCAAGAGATACCCTGGAGAGTGGCGAGACCGTCAGATCCTTCATTTCAAGGCTACATCCTTGCTTATCCGAACTCGTCGTCACCTCCTCCTCTCAACAATCTTACCCCGAAAGAAGCCAGGGTTCTGGTGAAGAAGATGCTAAATCCGAACCCGAAAACGAGACTGCAATGCCCAGCCATTTTGCAGGATCCAGTGCGTTCTTTCGTCTACTGATCAACAATAGTGCTGACTCTGAAACAGTGGATACAATCCATTCAAAGCGATCTATCACGAGCCGACCTCGACACAATCGGTCAGGGAACGGCAATGTAATAACGTCAGATCCAGAAGTGTATCAACCGTTTTCTTATTCTCGCAAGTCTGTATTCCCTTCGATTTGGTCTCAATCCGTTCGATACCTTCGGTCCGCCAATTCCAAAGTTATTCAGGATACATGAGTGGAAGATTTTATCGGTTTCGCGTCAGGTTTCATCAAGATGAACGCAAGAAGAATTATGTTCAAGACAAGCTCATACAGTCACTTTCCATTCGTAGTATTCCGCCAAACGTAAATGACATCTCTAATATCCTTTCCTCCAGTTGACTTTAAACAAGCACTCAACTAATGTATTTCTAATGCCCGTGTTCTCGCCCGTTCACTTTCACTTTCTACCTGTTACTCAAGATTCGTTCTGCTTTGAGTGACGACCTTCCTTTCCTCTTTTCTTGCTGTGTCTAATTTAGAATATTCGACAGTCTTTCGTTCTCATGTGAATAGATTGCAGTGGTTCCTGGACGTTTTCTCGTGCTTCCTTCTTCGACGTGGTGAAATAAAGCGGTTCATATTTCTTCTGCCACACGCTACGTGACTTTGTGAGCTGCTATGGTACATCCTTACAATGAGTGAGGGTAAGGTACACTCTTATGCTTCTACGTCGCCTCAGTCTTAACGTCGACTCCATTGATCACTTTCTCGTCTCCTCCACTAGCATGTGACTCGTCGACAGTTGAGACCTTCGCCTTCTTGTACTTGTTAACCTCATCGCCCTCCTCCTCCTCCCTTTCCCTCTTCTCTGGCTTCAACTCTTCATCTTCATCCTCATCCTTCAGAGACAGCTTCCCTATTTTCTCCCTCCTGTCAATGATCTCCTTATACGTCTCACTCGTGAACGTAAACTTGTCCTCCTTGATCGCCTCCTTGTACAACTTGTTAACAAACTCCCTCTCTGCGGCGTCCATCAAACAATTGTTCCACCATCTCTCCTGGCTGTTCATCAACGCTCTACCTTTTAACGTTCCATGTTCTGACTGCTCAGAGATAACAAAGAGGAGGAAAGAAGCAGCATAAGGCTTGAGAGGCGTGACTTCGTTGAGATGTTTGAGGATGCGGGAGATACGAAGATTGTTATGCGATGACTGAACGAGGTTGCGATAGCGAGATGATTGGTTCGAGGAGGACGAGCGTGAGAGGAGACCGGTTTTCTGACAAGTGAGCGACATGCCTGTGTTCAAGCATCAACGTCAATGTCAGAGACAAGATCATCTGAAGGACGAAGGGACCTGCCGTAGAAATCGAGCATAAGCTCGTACGACCTTCGTACGCGATCTACAATCTCTGGAGTACTTCGCATTTCTTCTAATTCGTGTACCATCAACGGCTATGGGACAATTTATGTCAATCCGATCGAAGCTGAAGGAAGAAAAGGCACACCTGCGACTCGAAATTCATGCCGTGTTCACGAATTGGAAAGAGCCACTGGATGAAACCGTGCTTGTATTCGAGCTTGTCGTACGCTCCTTTCCAATCTCGATGAATCTATTCAGAGCGGACATGTCAGTGGATGTGTCGGCTGAGGAAGACGGGTACTAGGAGAACGAGCCTCATCGATGAGCTTGTTGTCAGGTCTACCTCGCTCAGTTTTTACTAAACAGTCCTGAAGGATTGTGAGGACGTACCTGCATCTGCACGAAGGAATAAGTATTAGAAGAGTTCGTGAGAAATGTAGTAAAGGAGCGCTTGCCTAAGTTCATTCTTGTAGAATCGCAGGTTGGCGTTAGCCTTCTTGTCGTCCCTTTGGCCAGGATACCCGTCTAGAAACAGTTTGACATCCCCAGGAACATTCATCTTGTCTATGTTATGGTAATTTCTATGTGGGAGAAAAAGTGAAAGTATGCGCGTTCGTTGTCTCATATTGCACGTGCCCTTGTGCCTTGAAACGTACAGTGAAGTACAGTCACCAGGCAACAGGCAACACTTGTTGGAGCCAAGAATCAATATAATTGCAATAGTTGGAAGGAAGGATCTCAAGAGTCAGCCCACCCATCAGACATTTGGGCTGGGACGGACCACAGGAAAACCCATGAAAGGGTCTTCCTGCTTTGATTTACCCCTTCAGACCAGTTCTAACAAGTCTACATCTGCAGTTTTGTGAGGAAGTCGGCTGCTCAGTGGGGTTTAACAAAGGCTGGTCACCTTTTGCGACTTTCGTTCTTTTCCTCTTTCTTTTCACATTTCTTGCGGCTCAGGCAGCATCCACATTTGCAGAAAATTCCGTATTCAAACCCAAATCGGATGCTAGATGCACGGGTTATATCGTCCAGCATGGCAGAGAAAGGATAGGCAAAAGCGGGCTTTGTCTCTCTCAACCTTGAAGAAACGCAGCTGGAAACGTTCAACCGTCAATTATTACCTCTTCGTCTTTCTGCTATTCTCATTATTTCAACTTGCTCAAGCCACGTCCTCCCATCACCATCATCAGTCACATTCACACTCGAGAACCTTGGGGAGAGAGAGGAGGAGTGAAACGGGGAAGAAGAGATTGCAATTGGGAGCTCGGCAGTTGTCAGGGGCAGAAGTTTCGCCTGGAGAAGGGACGGCCACAGATGCGGCTGCAAATGGGGATAACCAGGCTATCGATGTTGCTCGGGCGACGGACGCTTTGACAGATTCTTCTGTCAACAATTCAACAATAACAGATGCCCAAACCACGACGTCCCAGTCATCCGATTCGGAAACAGCTACTCCCTCTCAAACCTCATCGGATACCGTCAAGAGGACCTCTTCCTCTTCCTCCTCCGATAGCACGACCAGCACGACCTCCCCAACGACCACCCCCATTCCTCCTTCAACACCAGCACCGATCACCACTCCGTCTTTTACGTCGACTCCCACACCACCTCCCACCGCCACCCCTCCACCGAAGAAGGCTGAGCAAGGCTTAATCTCTTTTCTCTTTGATAAGAGAAAGAACAAATTCTTCCCAGCCGTGATAGCAGGCTGCGTGCTGATCGGTTCGTCTATGCCCTGTCTTCATTATGGTATACAAAAGACTTAACGAAATTTCCAGGTTTCGCCGTGATTCTCGTCGTCCTCTTCATTTTCCGCTTTGTGGCACAGAGACGATATGCTCGCACACAGTACAAGCGCTTCGTTCCCGTTTTCGACGGTCCTAGCGACAGCTCCACAGGTGCAGCATCAAATGAGAAGGGGGCGGGGATGGATGCCGCACCGCCAATAGCGATTGCATCTAGGCAATTACCCGATGCGCTCTTCTCACGACCTGCCCCCGCAAGGCTGGCGGATAACGATTCACTGCTCTTCCTCGATCGCCGACGCCTTCAGCGTCCTCCTCCTCAACAACAACGGCGACAACGACAACAGCAGATACCAGAAGCTCAACCTGAGCCGATAGTCTACCGTCATCCGACGAAGAGGAAGGAGAGAGAAGCCTCCCAGAACTCAGCGACAAGCATCAACTCGAATGGTCCACCTCCTACGATTCCTCCCACATTTACGAGACCGGCGACTCCGCAGCGATACCCTGACGCCAGAGGGTTATTCATCAGCAAGGTACAACCTCCTGCTCCCGTCTATCATCAGCAGGAATTGTCAAGACCAGCTATGCAGCAGATGTCCAATTGGGAATCCATGATGGTTCCGTCTCAGGCGCCGGCGGATGGAAACGCCTCCCATAGACCTGAAGTATCACATAGAGACCATCGAAACCAGGGAAGGGCAGCGAAAGACCCTATCCATGCCGCCGTTGAGCAGATGTTAGAGCGAAAAAAGTCTGACGAGATTTCGAGAGCTAGGGCTCCTGCAAGGGACTCAGGTGATGGGAAGAGGAAGCAAAGAAAGAAGGGACAAGCTATTAGGAAGAGAAGGACGGATTAATACTTGTGATACTCTCTCTACATATTGCAAACAAATTGGGCTTTGTTTTGAGTTCTCACGTGAGACTGATTAATTCGGTCGTCGGACGGACTTTCGGCTTCCAGAATATGATCCAAATAGAGACACACCGAAAAGGACAATGCGGCAAGAGCTGACGACTCCCTTCGCGCCAAAACGACGACCATCTACCTTGACTCTGACCTTGACTAGGCTGCCGAACGTCCACGTTACAACATGCTTTTTAATCAGGCCCCTGCCAGTCAGGGTGGCTCAACTTCCCAATCCCAATCACAATCACAACCATCAACCTCAGCCACTGCAGATGAACCAATGACCCTCGACCAAATTCTCAATATGGATGTGGTGGGCAATATGTCCGGTCTCCTTCAGGACGCTACCATGATCAATGAAAAGGAAGGCACCGATTCTCAGCTTTCAGATCTTTACAGGTGCGATTTTTCTCCCAGAACTTTGTAGGGTCGCTGTGTTCACATTCAAGTTTGTTCAAGGTATCTCACCAACTCGAATGTTTTCGACGGCGAGAACCTCTCCACCTCAAAAGAACCCTTCGACTTCTCCTCCATGAACTCTTCCGACCCCTCATCTTTCTTCATCGATAACTCCTTTGACCTGAACGCATTACTTAACACCAACGGAACTCTCGACCTTTCGTCCGGAATAACGGCCGGTGCTCCGGGGAGCCCTATCACCTTCTCTCCATCGTCCGGTGGAGGTGGCAGGTCACTGTCTCCCGTCACCGTCCGTGACGAGGAAATGTCGGTGTCTTCTAGCGGCCCTGCCCAGCAGTTTAGCGTTGCGCAGCCTGTTCCTACTACGAAGAAGGCAGCGGCAGCGAAACCGAAGCGTAAATCTGCCACGAAGGCTCCAGCTGTGGTTCCTCCGCCTGCGCCAGTCCCCGAGTTCAATGTCTTCGGGGAAGATGAAGATTCAAAGTCATTCGACATGGACGCATTGGACGAGGATTCAGACGATCAGTTTGATGAGGACGGCTTGACACCTGTCGAGATCTTACATATCAAAGACAAGAAGAAGAAGGATTCAAAGGCCTCCGTTTCCAAACTCGCCACCACGGAGCTGCACAAAACGTCGTCAAGGAGTAAGCTTCCGCCTGTGCCCGATTGGATCGATAAACCGCCGCCTGAGGTTTACAAGAACCTTAGCAGCAAGGAAAAGAGACAGTTGAGGAATAAAATTAGTGCGAGGAACTTTAGGCACAGGAGAAAGGGTACCTTATCTTTACATTATGTCGTGTTTCGATCTCTAACATAGCATGTGACAGAGTACATCACTACTCTGGAAGAAGCGGTTCAGGCTCGGGATTCAGTCATCTCTAACCTCCGAGCTCAACTCGACGGCCTTACTCTCGAGAATTCGGAGCTCAAGAGGGAGAACAAAGAGATCAAAGCGAAATGGGACGAGATGCTCAGCAAGATCAACATTTCTGTCACCTCCCCCAAGAGTCCCAACACAATCGCTGCCGCTCTGGCTTCTCGTCCTGAGATGTCGCCGACGCCGAAGAGGATGACCAACAGCTCCAGTTCCATTCCTCAACTTAACGTTAATAAAGATGTCGGCGTCAACGGAAAGAGGTGGGGACAGAGCGCCTTCGGTGGTGGATACACGAGCGTTCATCGTACACTCGTCCCCGAACTGCGATTTGCAGATTCGTCTTCCTCCTCCTCTTCTTCGTCAAGCTCGCCATCATCTTCCTCGTCGACAGACAATATTACGCCACCTCCAGCTTACTCCCAACTTAACCTCCCCACGAACATGAATCCTGCACTCAACAATCTCTCTCCTACTCAAACATCTCTTCTACCGCTCTTCACGGCTCATCTCCGAGCCTCTGGTATGCCTGGAAAGACAGAAGGCAAAGGTGTCCACGACGACTTCTTCGGTTCGAATCCCTACAATTTGCGTCCAGATCTGGTCGAAGAATACAGGAGCCAGTTATACGGCAAGTTGGCGAACAACCTGGCGTATAACGCGGTCATGCAGAAGACTGGAGGAGCTGATGCGACGATGGAAGACGCTGAAGCTGGTCGACACAGGGCTAGCGCACTTGCTGCTGGCGGATGGCGACCAGCTTTCTTCACCTCTCCTAAATCGAATGACAAGAAGTTGGCGAAGGATCCTTCCCCGCCTCCATCATACGATCCCTCACCACTGATGGCTTCTCAAATTGCGCCTATAAAACCAAACGTGGCCAGCGATTCCACCGGGCTTCTCTCTAAGATGGCGGAAACCTTCTGGCTCACGTTCTCGGGCGGCAATGATCTAGGAATTGAACCCAAGAAGCGATCGGGCACTCTTGAGAGATCACTGAGTGTCTCTGTAGGCACAAGTTCCAGCTCAAGTGATTCACTGGACGAATTAGGCAGCAAGCTTGGGAAGATGAAGTTGGGGGAGACAAGTAGTAAGAAGGAGGTGAAGGTAGATGGGAATTGATGCATGTTTCCGATGGTTATGGTAGGATTCGTTCTTCAGAGTGTATGTATGGTTGTCGTCTGTTCAAGTTCATTCCCTCAATATTTGCTTCAGTTTCATCGATTTCAAACCATCAATTATCTCGACTGAGACCCTTTCATTTCTCTATTCTCCGCTTTAATGGACTCGAAACTTGTGATTCTAGTCCCTGTTTAGAAGAAAACTAGCACATCTTGCAATGAAAGAGTACAATGAAATCCTTCACCCTTGGAAGAAGCGTTGCACAAATCACATGCTCAAGCTCGGTGGCGTTTAAGCTCACTGGCCGACTCCATGATTGCTCAGCATTGGAACATACATAAACGGTGGCGTTGGGCCATGGGTCGTGCCACGAGTAACCGATAATGCACTTAAACCTGACCACAAGCGCGAAGACCTGGCATGCACCGTCTCCGGTGGAGCGAAAGCTTGCAATCGGTGGGTGATTTCGTTTATGTTCCCAGCAAGAGATGATGTTGATGTACTCAATCAGAGGCAAGATTTGCGAAAGACCATCGAGAGAGAGAGCAGCACCTCTACCAGACGGAAAGGGACCTGTTTTATCAAACCCAACTCGCCGCTGAAGGACGACATGGGGCGGGGTTAGGGATCGGAAGACATTATGGACGACCAATTGCTGGCGTACCACCGTTAGCCACTACGACAGGAATCGCACCGATATTACCAGTGCGACGACCAGGCTTGCCCCCGGTTCACGGGCATGCCCCAGGTTTGAGGCTTCCACCAGCTGCAGTGGCGCGGGAGAGGGAGAGGGAAATCGAGCTCGCTAGGGAACGTCAGTTGGCGTTATCAGGCGGCATTGGAGGAAGCAGAATGCACGATGCCGCAGCATTGGAGAGGCAACGGATGCGACTAAGCACAGCGGCTGTTCTGACTGAGAATCGAGAGAGACATATTGCTGCGAGGGAAAGAGCTGTATCAGCGCAAGCAGCTATGAATGCTGAGAGAGAAAGGCGATTAAGGATGGAGAGTTTGCAATTGGAGAGGAAGGCGGCTGGGTTAAGGTTGGAGGAGGAGAAGGACCATTTGAGGCATCAAGAGCTGCATCGAGAAGCGGAGATCGAGCGAGCGAACGATTTGCATCGAGAGGAGCACCTGGCGAGGGAAGAGGGTCGGTTGGCGATGGAGGAACATCGGCTATCGAGAGCTGCTTCTGCCTTGCAGGTGGAACGCGAAAGAGATGTCATCCGAGATGAAGCGTTGCGTCACGAAGCGGTTGCGCTGCAGCACGCAGAACTGGAGGCAGATCGGGAGCATGCCATGATCCACGAAGAACGTGCAAGGGAACTCTCTCACTTGGAGAGAAGAGCAAGCAACGCGCTGGGTCTCCCCAGTGAGTGCCCACAACCTCCAAAAGCCATCACTAAACCTTTATTAGACCATCACCTTGGTTCAGCTGGCATAGCAGATCCTTACCTTCGCTCCTTTCACAACCCCGGACTCCTTCCCACAGGTCGACATGGCCGTCTTGCTTTTGAAGATCAGTATCCCATACCAACACATCATCACAGCTTCCCCATGTCAAGTACGAACGTTATTCCCGGCTTCCAAGTCACCTCTATCATTTCGCCTCTCGAAATACCCTGGCGAGTGCCCGGTCTCGATCCGTCGATTCACTTCGCAAGCGCAATGCCAGCTCAACGGAGGAAGATGCTTCAAGCGCTCGTGACAGAAGCAAGGCAACTGGGAGCGAACGGACTCATCGACTGTCAGATCGACGTTCTGCCTGACGGGGAGCTTCTAGGCTACGCAACAGCAGTTTCCGTTGTCCCTCTTGCAGGGTTGAGCCTGGCTGAAAGAGAACGCGATTTTGCCAGAGAAGTACTGAGAGAGGAAGAATATGGGTTGTATGACGCAGGATATTACGGTACAGCAGATGCAGAGTTCGAGTTGGAGAGAGAAAGAACTCAGCTTCAACATGGAGTCTTTTGAACACTGAAAGGAGGATGGACCATCCTCCTCATCGAAGTAATGTTATGACAAAGCATTGATGTATTATTGAAATATCGAATGATTGCCTGTGAAATTGATGACATTTATTGTACATTGCGCCAGGTCAATGTTATTGCGGCTCAAGGCTTCAATATTGGTTTCCTGACCGACAGCGAACTTCAAGCACACACAGAATTGCTCACCGTTCTTCAGAATCCTGGTCATCTCAGGAACTAACGCGTACGTTTCATTCCGCTTGGACGAATGGATTGGAGATTTCCCCAAACCTATTCAACATATAAGCAGGGGAACCAAAGTGAACAGAAACTAACCCCTCAGCTGGATTTATGACCATGACGGTCGTTCCACGCAAGACAGCAAGACCAAGTTGTCGTTGACGTGTTAACTCGGGATTTTCTGGGTCTAAAGAGTTGCTAAATCAACAGAAACAGAGAAGTGCACCGACCAACCTGTTATGATTTCCTCCACATCGTCCATGACGAGATTGAGAAGCTGATCAAAACCTCGAAGGATGCCGATCACTTCGCGACCTCCAACGAATTTCACGCGCATCTACGTTGATATCAGAGCAATTATAACGCAGAAAGAGTGACGTACCTTCTTCCCAACATGTTTTTGCAGATCTATGATTGCCTGTCGCTGCGGTTTGTCATTTCCCCCAGAGCCTTGGGAAGGACCTCCGCCTCGTCCTCTTCCTGAACCGCGTGAAGACCCTCGACCCTGAATGGATCCAAAACTTAAGACGCCTCCTTCCTCAGAAAAAGCAAACCCACCCTATCTGCCATTTCGTGGTTTGTTTTGTTTGCTAGGGGTATGGGGCATCCAAGGTGAACATGGGGGGCCTAAGAGTCTCTGAATAGATCTTGGAAACGAGTAAGAGAAACGAGCTGCTCCCATGGTGAATCCACGCGTCTTCCTTGATTTTCAGTGCGAGGGAGAGTTGTTTGGTCGGTGAGCACTCTATTACCCGTTTAACCCTTTCTCAAAATGGTTCTTCAGTGTGGTGTTTGAGCTTTTCGTCAATGAGGTACCGAAAACTTGCGAGAAGTAGCCTTTCTGTGTTTAGCTATAGAAAATGTTGAGATGGAATAACAGCTTTCGAGCGCTCTGTACAGGCGAGAAAGGAGTATCTCCAAAATCAAATGTCCCACTACACTACAAGGGATGCAGTCTGCATAAAGTGATTCCAGGTTTCATGGTTCAAGTGCGTCCTTTAGCATTCTCTGATTATGGGAGGGTTCGGAATGACGTGGTTACTGTTTTAGGGAGGAGGTACGCACCATACTGAGCCTTTGCCTTCAGAATTTCAATATCTGGAGCAGATTTTACGCGACAGAATGGAACGGGTGGGGAGAGCATCTATGGTTCTCAATTCGCTGATGAAAACCTATCCCGAAAGCTGGATGCTGAAGGGTTGCTGTGCATGGCTAACAAAGGGCCAAAGTAAGCTTGTTTATTAGTTGCTCACACTCACGTTTTGATTATCTATAGCACTAATGCCTCCCAATTCTTCATTACACTTCGCCCTTGTCCACATCTGGATGGGATAAATGTCGTACGTCTGATCGCTATAATTTTTGATTTCAAACCAACGAGCTTTCCAGGTATTTGGCAAGGTGATCAGTGGTATTACGTTCGTCTCCAAATTTGGTCGTTGATCTGATTAGTTTACAGGTTATGATGCAATCCTCAAGATATCTAACGTCGATGTGTCGGCGTCCAGCGTTCCCTTGAAAAAAGTCTACATCTCTCATTGCGGCGAACTTGAACGTCGGCAGAAAAAGCCTCCACCACCGTCATCTTCTTGTACGGTTTCGCCTTTTCCATCCAAAAGTTGACCTTTGTCTTTCAGCTTCCCCTTCAGAGTCGGAAGATGAGCATCACAGGCGAAAGAGCTCCTCTAAGAAACGTCGGGCTCACGACGACGATTCGGGCGAAGAAAGTGAGGTGGAGAGGAAGAAGAAGAAACTTAAGAAGGAGAAAAAAGAGAAAAAAGAGAAAAAAGAAAAGGGCAAGAAAAAGTCGAAGAAACTTCGGTTCAAAGGAGGTGCCGAGGCTGCGACAGACCAACCAGAAGACAACCCGACGTTGAAACATGACGCACGCCCCGAACCAACCGAAGAAGAGTTGGAGGAAATACGTCGTCGTGAAGAAGCCCGTCGACTCGCTGAAGAGCAAGAGAGAGAAGAGAAAGCTCGGGAACTAGAGCGATTGAAGGCTCAGAATGCGAGTGGTCAGAACCAGATCAGGTATAAAGGTAGGGGGAGGATGAAGGCTCCTGATGATAACAGGGAGAAGAGGGACGATGATTGGGGGATGCGGCGATATTATTGATCTACTTCGTAAATGAATTTTTGACCCTCGGGTTCCTGGGGAAGTGCGCAACAATGCAGGAACTTGAAGAGCAAGCAGCGTAAAACATCAAAACATCAAGAGCATTACCGAACAGTAACAGGGAGCGAGGTACAAGACCACATTCAAGTTTGCCGAGGAAGACACCAACGTGTCGTAAACAATAACTGCAGAGCCCGCCGTCAATTCGAACTTGGAAGGGAAAGGTACCAAATAATTATAGAAAAGTCAACCCCAAGCTCCTGTTATGCTATATCATCAAGGACTGGCGCTGGCACACACAAAATGGCGTTGGTGTTTTACGTTTCTGCTTTTTCATCACCTCAGAGCATTGCGCCAATTCTTGCCAACGGTGGTACCTTCTCCATCAACTTCTCATGTAGCAACATCGCCAGAAAGTTTCTTCTCGACCAGTGCAACACCCTAAACTTTTCCTTCGCTCAACACCTCGCTGGGACACACAACGACAGTAGTGTTACCAAAGTTGATATTTCCCGTCCCCAGTCCCGGCTGTTATACTGGAATCACTCAATTTCAACATGGTTCATCTGTTCAGACAAGCAGCCGAACGCTGCAGCTGTAACCTCGTCAATATTCCACCTCAATCCCTTCACGCAGAACATTTTAACCTTAGGGTCCAACGAAGACTCTTCTGAGTCTTCTCTTGCGTCAATTCCTCATCGCGCTGATGTCGGAATCCACGTATATCAACATTGGGAAGACGATCCGTTTCAGCAACTACCTGTAGAACTTGTCCTAGCAGTTCTAACTCCCCTGTTAACGCCACCTAGTCAAGACAATGCCGACAATTTACAGCAGATTCAGACATTCCGACTTGTCTGCCGTCGCTTTGCCTCCATAGCCCTTCAAGCCCTCTTCCAAGAAATCGGGAGCTTAGTCGCCAGAGGTCGACGATACGTTACTTGGAAGCACGTCAACGTCCTCAAGGTTTTGAAGAATTATGGACACCAGTTCCTTCCTTGGATCAAGAAGTTACATCTCCGGCGAAACGACTTCCAGCAAGCAACAGGAATGTGGAATATCACATTGACTGTCTCTCGAAGGTGTCAAAACCTTCGTTCTCTCGTCCTTGAATTGCGACCCCCCAGCAACCCCAACCGTCGCCAGATCATTTTTGATGCGATAGCAGAAATCCAAAGTCTCGAGCTTTTGAATTTGGTAAATCGCAAAGACCATGGATCCTCACGATGGCGCTTTGCCGACTTGACGTATCTGTTCCAGCGGAAACGGATAGCAAGATTTCTAAAAGAATTTCACATGCATGGATGCGATTTTCTCGATTTTGACGAAGTAGACGGCAAAGAAAACGTTGCGGCAAATCTGGAGGATCTGAACCTGGAATCGTGCAAAATTCCTTCCGCATTTTTTGAGTGGTCTACTCGCTTGTCTCATACAACCTTCGGATTGAACTCTTTTTGGCCGACTCCCAATTACGAATGTCACTCAATTTCAAAAATGATGACAACCCTTCACGACGTATTAACACATCTTCGCATAGAACATTCGCCGATGACAGAAGATATGTCTTTATACGGTGAGGCAAGGTTCTCAGACTCGCTCGACGAAGCTATTCATGGTTGCAGGTACGCTGCGAAGTTCGAGATATTCACTGCTAACATGTCCCCCAGAAATCTAGAGTGGCTTTATCTCGACGGTGGCAGTCATTCCAACTTAGTCTCGTCCGGGTTCCTCGACAATCTCGCGTGTCACAAACTGCACACGATTCATCTCTTCGCATGCGACACAACCCTCGAGCAAATCACAAAGTGGTCCAACAAACGCTTAAACAGGGGCTCTCAGAGGATTCGAGTCGCTTGGACGGAACTATTTGGCGACCCAGAGATTGATGGCCTTATAGAAAATCTGGAGCGGGAGAATTCCGACATGGAGATCAAAGGGACATCATACACAGAAACTGTGTGGATGTTTGAGCTTAGAAACATGTCCCTGTATTACTACAGTGAACCCACGGATATGAATATTTTTCGATGGTAAGGAGATATGCACTTCGGCTTTGGACGTTTTAAATAAAATATTACTCTCTAATCATATGCCCGCAGATTATGCATAAAAGAGAGAGAGAGAGCCCCAACTTCCATCCTGTAGAACAGTCACCTCACCCTGTTGCGGCGAGAACCTCTAAACTCGCGCTTTCACCACGCTTGAGGCGCGTATCGTGCACAGAAAATAGCCCTTCAGGCGCTGCCTTAATAGGTAGATGATAAGCAGGATACATATTAGAAATGAGAGTGGTTGTCAGTGTCATGTCGCTCAGTGTCGCCCTCACGTACGTCAGGAACGTCAAACAAACTCTTCCACTTCCACGACCTCTTCTTTCGCCAGTGCCACCTTTCCTCACTTCTACGTTGGTTCAGTTAGCGTTCAGCCCTTCCACTCTTCTAAACTGATTGACGCACTGCAGCAATAAAAATGGTCAAAATTGAGGAAATTCCCGTTTGTCCTTTTCCCTGGACTGAGAAATTCGCTGACGAGTTTTAAGGACGACGCTTCCAGCGGCTACGTTACCGAATCTGAGACCTCCTCAATCGCGGACCCTGACGACATAGATCTCTCACTTACGCCTTATGATCCTTCAACCGAAACACTCCTGGACCGTATTATGTACCTGCGGTATATCTTCCCTCCCTCCGTGCTCACAGCTGCATCGCGGACTTCATCTTTCGTTTCTTGGACCGCCCGTGGGATCAGCAAAGTTAGTTGGGTACTGAGCACGACCGCTATTCTCCTCGCAGTACCGGTGGCCCTGGCCGTGGAGGGAGAGAGGATGATGGTCATGCAAGAGAGGGAGATGAATTTGCAGCGAAGTGGACAGCAGGTGCGTCTTTCCTATCCTTTGAATGTCATGGGCGAAGAATTAATTTATGGCCAACTGCAAATAGATATTGGGCAAAGAAGACCCGTTCGCTAAGGAGAAGCCAGCAAGCGGAGTACATCCCTCAGGTTTCTAACACCGCTTACTTCACCACTTTAAAAAGTACATGGTACTCCTACTCTATTCGCGAATATTACACATCTGTCTATATTGCAGCATATGCAGTACTCTATTCATCTATAAACTCCTTAAGCAACTGCATGAAGTCCTTCGGCCGCTCAGCATGAACCCAATGACCCGTCTCCATCTCTACCAGCTTGGTATTCGGGAAGAACGAGCGCATGGCCGCTTCTCCTGAAGCTTTCACATAGTTCGACCTCTTGCCCCTAATTAAGAGGGTCTTCCCCTCCCACTTTGGGGCATCGTGATCTGAAGTGGACCAAGGGAATGAACCGAGCTCGTCGATTGTTTTTATAAGGGTGGAGAGAGGGACTCGGAAGGAGAGAGGCGGAGTTGAGGAGTTCAGATTCGTGAGCAAGAACTGACGAACAGAGAGATCCTGCAATCCAGCAACTCTTCAGGCCAAATGTTGCAATCAAATCAATGGCGTCACTCACCGACTCAACGGACTGTAGGATCTCGTCTGCTTGCTTTCGAGAAGTCACATTGCTCTCCTCAATTGCCTTCATGGTTGTCAGATAACCTTTGAAGTCGTTGGAGATCGATGCTACCCGTGGCGTTATGTCTGCGGCGACGAGGCGGGTGATTGAAGGATGTTGAAGAAGGGTTAACGTCATGGCCACCTTCCCTCCCCTACAACTTGGCTTTAAGCTGACACGACACTGAAGAAACCAAAGGAACACACATTGAGTGCCCAATCAACGTCACATCTTCCATCCCTTTCTCCTGCATGAACTCCCCAACGTCCGAAGCCATGGAAAGGTAATCGTGCCGCTCATCATGAACGGAAGCTCCATGGTTCCTCAAATCCTACTGCACAATTCATGTTACCCTGAAATCCTTGGGACAGGAGTAAAAAGTGCATACCAGAGCGAATACTTCTCTCTTAAAGCTCTGGCTCATCGCCTTCGAGAGTGATCCCCAATTCTGCTTTGATCCCAACAATCCATGCAAGATGACAATCGGTCCTCCTTTCTGCTCTCCACTTGGGACAGGATACACAGCAGACGCAAGTCTCACCGTCTTAACCCCATTCGGAGCGGCCCAGCTTGCAGCTGAGGCAAGTCTCGCCACAAAAGTTGGTCGCATAGTTGGTAAAGTGATGACGTGGCACTTTTAGGCGGTCAACAGAAACGACCAGTTCCAGCTTCTCCAAAATGTACACCTCCACACTTTTGTCCCTGGCCCTCCTCTCAGCTCAAGTCTACGCAGGCTTAGAAGACGCAGTGCATTCCAAAAAATTGGACTCAAAGAACTTTCAGCAGTCCATCCTTCAGCCTGAACAGGGTACCCTGATCGCTTTCTTCGCTCCTTGGGTACGCTTCTCCTCTCATTGCATCACGGTGATGAGACCTTGACGCATATGACGATGTTAGTGTGGTCACTGCAAAAATTTGGCTGGAACCTGTAAGCCTCTTCTGCCTAGGATGATTGGTAAGCTGAAAGCAATGGAAAGGGGATAAGGTCGCTGGTGAGCTCTTCCCTTGGTTGTGATGGGAAAGGAAGTGAACTGTAACTGCAGAAAACTTCGAGAACGATGAACGCGTCAGTTTCTACCTCCTACTTGTTTACAGCCTCAGCTTTGAGCTGACGGGAGACATAGTGCTCTGTAGCCCATTTCGATGCAGATGCAGCTGACAACAAGGAAATTGCGCACAAGTATGGTGTGCAAGGATATCCCACCATTAAAGTACGGTCCTTTCCTTGACCTGGTATTGGAGCGCTAAATGAAAGGATTGGAACCAGTATTTCCCTCGTGGTGGCTCCCCAATCGATTATTCATCCGCACGCTCCGAGCAAGCCTTCCTTGACTTTTTGAACGACAAGTGCGGCACCTTCAAAGGACCTGGAGGCGTCATCAAGGCTGACGTATGTCCGGATTTCTTGCATTCAATAGTCTGTAAACATTGAATCTTACAGGCCGGCGTCATCTCCCTCTTCGAGGGTCTTGTCTCTCAATTCTTCAACACCGCTTCCGACCTCCGCACTGAATTCCTCGATACAGTTCCTTCTCTCATGTCTGAAGCCGCCTCAAACGCTTCTTCAGCTACTAAGGATGCATACATCAAAGTCATGAAGAAGATTGTAGACAACGAGGCGTATCTGGAGAAGGAGGCGAAGCGTCTTGAGAAGCTGGTGGAGAAGAAGGGAAAGCTTGCCGGCAAGAAGTTGGAGCAGGTTATGATCAGAAAAAACCTATTGGATGCCTTTGTTAGGATTAGGGATGCTGCTATTGAGGAGGCAAAGGAGGCAAAGGAGACCGTCGAGGAGACTGTGGAGAAGGTCCAGGAGAAGGTGAAGGAGGAGTTATGAGCTATTGTTATTTAACTCATTCCAATTTCAAATTTTAATCTGTCTTTGGAGCGCCTCTACTAAACCAGTTGAATTTTCTGAACTATATTGGAGGACAAGGAGAACTGCCGAAGAATGGAGAATGGTTGGGACACAAAGTTTCAGTGCCCAAATGACTTCTCAACGAGTGCCTCGATGCATTCACCCTCACTAATGAACCATCGGTCCTAGATACCATCCGAAAAATCGCATCTATCAAAACAAATCTATTCCTCCAACAGATCTCTTCCTCCACGATCACCGCCAACACGATTTGACTTAACGTATACTTAGTGCGGTCGACAAGTGTCCTCAGATGACCATCACTACAATCCCGCTGTCGATACCTTTGTTTAGAGTGACTCAAGCGGGCATCTTGAGTTATCCAGAACAAGCAGCTGGCGGCTGAGGAATTTCCTGTTGATGCCTTTCCTGTGTGGATGTCAGCCTTGAACGATTACGCGAAGCTCGCTCGAGAAGGATGGACGGCTATAGTGCCCGACAACTCCAATCGTTGTGATGGGATTTGACGGTTGAGAGTGGTCCAAAATCCAATTTCCGTTGTCATATCATTCTGCAAGGCTTCTGAGTTATCAGGGGTGAGGCGGAGGGAAATTTGGGAAATTATCTTGATCAGCTAGAAGTTTGGAAGTTTCTTGCTGGAGGAGAGGTTGGAGCGGTCTGTAAGGACCCCATCATTGATAGGGATGATCATCACCTTCGTGTGGTAATCAAAGTTTTTGAGGAAAAGGATCCACAGTATTTCAAGCACGAATCGACCACCTGCCAATTCTGGAACACTGCCAAGGCGTTTTTTTGCGCAATATTTATGGCAACTCCAAGGTCGGGAGTTGAATGCGATGCAATTGTTGGAAAGAGCTTCGGAACATCAGGATGATCGCTAGGATTCGAGAAGGCATTAGGAGTCAGGAGGATCTAAGATTCTGATACTGACTGAATGTAGCTCGAATACAGAATCATGATGCTACCGTGCAATGTGGAAAACCAGCACAATACACTTAGGCCTTTCTTATTACACTTCTCAATGAATCACCAGCATCCGGCGCAACAATACAACAGATGAATGCGTCTTCTTGTATGCTGCCCAATGTCTGCCATTCGCCGTACAGAGGGGACATCACTTCAAGGTAAATGCACAAGCCGCCAGTTGTGAGCATTGTGAGTCGTGGGTGGAACAAGGTGGAAAGGAAAGCAGCTCTGCCGTTCTTTCAGAGATCATAATGAACTTTCGAAATGTAATGACATGAATAGCCTGAGCTTGGCAGCCAGCCCCGAGTCGGAAACTTGCTTCCTTTCAATTCAAGGATTTTCGAGTGACCCAGCTTCGGGTCTACATCACGAAGTTGTTGAGGGTCCAATGTTCAATGCCTCGATATCCGCATACCAGATGGAAGTTAAAGGTCCTGTGATGCTGTTTCCATCTCTCCTCCTCTGTCACTCGAGGTCTTGGCAGAGAAATGGGCAAAGAGTGAACATAAAATAGAGCGCTCCCAGTCTACGCAGCTCCAGCGCCGCTCCCTGTCTTACTCCTGCTATTTGTAGAAACTGTAAAAGTATGAAATTCTTCGCCTCATTCTTCACGAGCGTTCTGTTCGTCGTTGCTCAAGCCACTTCAATTGCTACTCGTGCGCCTGGCCCAAGTGGTGTTTTGGTTACTCCAAATGATGCCACGAGGGTGCGGTGAGTCGTATTTGCATTTTTGCAGGACACTGCCTTCAGTCCTAATTGTTATCGCTAAGTGACATCGATGGCGTCAAGGTTGTTTACACCAGAGTCAATGGCGCCCAAGGGTTTTACACTGAATATAGTGCGCCACTTTTTCTTCATGAACGTCAAAATTTGATTCACGGTTGCTTAGTTGACATTGATTTGGTCGACTACAGCACCGCTGATGGCGGACCAGTGATTACTCACAGGGTTGCCGAGGGATTGACTTCTCAGAACAAGCAGACCAACATCGAAGCCTGGTTTAACATTCCCCGATTTAACGCTCCTCATCTCTCCGAGTGAGTGCCGCGTTCTTTATTTCCGCGTTACCATGCAATTTTGCTAACGATGCACTCTTTCCTTGCAACCCGGACAGGGGAGGCTTCCAAATCGTTATCACGGAGCATCAAATTGGCTTGAATGGACCCATCCAGTTCCGTGCTGCTGCACCAACGTCTGCATTCCCCTCTTCGAAGATAACCGAGGTGACTGACAGCTTGTTAACAGGTTTCACGTCACAGTGGTCCCCCAACCGGTTCGTCAACAGTATAATACTAAGACTGGATTATTGACGGATAGCACAGTGCCCAGGCAAACCTTTGGGCAATTGCGGTAATACTGCTTGATAAAGCTCAACAAAGGACATTTTTAATACAAAGGACCTCTTCTTATGGACATTTGTAAGAATCTGCATGTTTTCAAATGCTCGTGGACATTTTAAGTTTGAACGGACACTTCCAGTGCAACAAGAATGTAGTGCGAATGTAGTGCAAATGGATACTGAAGAATAATGAACATCAATAGCATGCCTAATTTGTGTCATTAAGGCACGCATTAAGCATGAATGCCTTAATAGGATATAAGATCAAACTAGTCAAGGTGTGTCAGCTGTGGTGATGTGGCGACGCTTTGTGCTTCTTCTCATAATTTATTTTCTGCAGCCTCCACAAGGCTCAGAAGAACCGTAACTTCTCAATCAGAAAGGCAGATAGTGACCAAACTTGCAAACAAAACATGCGAAGACACACTGAAACAGGTACCTTGTGTCGTGTTGCACTGCCCAAGCTCACGTCCTGTCTACAAAAAGCTACAAAAAAGAAAAGTGGAACAATTTGAAACAAACGCAATTGGCTTGATTGGTTCACATTGTACTACAACGGCGATTTACATTTCGGTGCGAACAAAAACACGAACAGCTTCACCAACAACCATGTCGAGTCGAATAGGTAAGGTTTTCACTTCCCAGAAATCCCTCTGACGCCAGTACAGCGACTCGCGCACTTCCCCGGAAGACATTTACGGTCCGTCGTCAAAAAATCGGCAAAAGAAAGGGCTTCTGACGCCTGTTTGCAGCGTTCCTTACACGACCTTCAAATCCCTCCTAGCAGCAACACCGGCAGAAGTCCCATCGTCTCTGCCGGCCCAGGAGGTCGCTCAAGTGTCACTGGACATGTAGCTACTGTTTTTGGAGCGACAGGTTTTCTAGGTCGTTATCTCGTGTCTAAACTCGGTACGATGTTCTCTTGCGCGCAATGGGATGGGATGGTGTTGTGATGCCGTTTCGGGTGCTAGCGAGGAGAGGAACGCAGGTCATCGTCGCTTATAGAGACCCGGATGATGCTAGACATCTGAAAGTGACAGGCGATTTGGGAGTTGTGATCCCGATGGTTCACTTTCCTCTGTCACTTTACAGGTCAAGTTTTGACATAGACGGCTAGGAATTCGATGCTAGAAATGATTACCAGATAGAAGAATGTGTTCGGCACTCCGACGTAGTCTACAATCTGATTGGGCGAGACTATGAGACCAAGTGTGTTTCTTCCTTCCCAAATGACTGGAGCTGACAGAGAGTTAGAAATTTCGGCTACAACTCAGTCTTCGTGGAAACATCTCGCCGCTTAGCGAGGATTTCAGCACTCACTGGCGTCCGGAAGTTCATTCAAGTCTCACACTTGAACGCCGACCCTGACTCCAAGAGTCAGGTCTATCGTGCAAAGTACGAAGGCGAAGCTGCAGTCATGGAAGCTTTCGAAAATGCCACTGTCAGCCCTTCTCGTACCTGCCACCGTCATTCTCATCTTCTATTGATAGATCGTCCGTCCTGGACCAATGTACGGCCATGAAGACCGCTTCATCAACTCGATGGTCCGCCAGCCTTGGTCGTGGCGCGTAAACCATGGGCAGACCCTTACCCGCCCTGTCCACGTTCTCGACGTCGCCCAAGCCTTGTTCACCCTCGAATCGTCTGACTACATTGGTCCCAACTCCCTCTTCACCCTCCCCGGTCCCAAAGCTTATACTCACCGTCAACTGCAAGACCTCCTCTCCACCATCATCCTCCCCAAAAAGCCGCTCTCTCAAGGTTTTGCTCCCTCTAAGTCTGCGTTCATTCTCTATGCGAAAGCATGGGAGAAAGGCGTGTGGTTCCCCACGTGGGCTTCAGACGATGTAAGGAGGAGGTTTATCAACGATAAAGGAACGGAAGTCTCAGAGGGACCGTATGTTGAGGAACCTGGGCATTTCTGGCAGGTCGGGTTGGAGCCTGTGAAGGAGGGAATGGTTTGGAGGAGCTGGGCAGACTTGAATATCGAGCCTGAGGAGTTCGAGCGGCTGCTGCATGTTTATTGCAAGCCTTTCATGGGCGACAATCCTTGGGTTCGTCATATGTCTTACTTAGCCTGATTCAGGATATGAGCTGACACATGTTGTTTTGTAGGAGGGCCCTGCGGAAGGCCATGGACTGAGACTGAAAAGACCAAAATACACCGTCATCCCTTGATTCTTGCGAGTAATTATAATGTTACATTCCTATATCTAGCGCCTCGTATCATGAACCCAACTGCTGAGCATTCGTTAATATTCTTCCCAATTTCTCTATGCACGAATGAATCCCTCCAAAACGCCTCGAACGGAGTCGCCGATCGACTTCAAATCGTACCCGCTATCCGCTGATTTAGCTCATCTTTCAATCTGACAGAAGGAGGACGTACCCTTCCATCAAGAAGACGGTCTTCTTTCCCAGCCCTTTGATTTGCTGACCAATTTGAGGATAACAGTCTTGTGAAAGGTATACCACGTCTTGAATGGGATCAGAAGCCGCTGTATCCACTCCCAGACTTATGGAAAATGTTAAGTGGAGTGCGTAGGATGAGCAGGATGACTTGCCTAACTATGATGAAGTCAGGAGAGAAAGCGCTAAGCTTTTCCAGACCCCAAGAAAGGTTATGGAGGTAATCAGCATCAGTCGTTCCTTGTGTTCCGCGTTCAGTTCTAGCCCTGAAAGGTAGAGCACTTACCTTGAGGCAGCGCGATATTGATGCGCCGTCCATCTTCAGTCTCGCCTGGCAAGTTGGTGAAGTCTACATTTGGAACGTTGTCAGTCAAGAGATAAGGGAGAAATATAAAATGCTAACATGGATAGTCGCCTTCCCCATTCAAGCTGAGGTAGAAAACGTCCTCTTCGCCTTCCAACACCTACACAGAGGCTCACGGAACAGCCTATCAAAGAACACCAGTACGCACACTCATTGTCCCATTCCCGCCGTGATAATCAATATCTACAATCCCTACTTTGCAATCCGGCGAGGCTTTCCGTAGCGCATAATAAGCAAGACAGGCGTTGTTGATAAAGCAGTAACCGCCCATAAGCTGAGTTGCAGCATGATGTCCAGGTGGACGGCTGCAGCACGATGGTATTAACTGTTGTATAACCGTATATCACGAACCACGCACATCAGAGCAAATGCTGATCCTGGACTATCGGGCGACAGCAAAGAGAGTGCCGCTTGGTGAGCGCAGACTGCCGACGCAAAAGCAGATTTCCATGTGTCTGCGATGCAGAATGTTAGCAAAGCCGATGTAGACATGATCAACGGACCTTCAGTAAGGGGAGCACTAAGATCGAAAGAAAACAATCCAGCTTTGGCAATAGGGGAAAGCATATGTAGTCGAAAGCGTCCTCCGTGTTCCGTCATCAGCTTCTGATGAAGGAAAGTCTCAGGGAAGAACGAATCCTTTAAAGAAAAGTCAGTCATCGGGATCTCCTTAGAGATGTGAGAATGCTTGGAACGAACTGAACTCCATCCGCAACTAAGCCTTTATCTTTCGCCTCCCCCCACCCATTCTCCAACCAAGCGAGATACTGTTCAGAATGCACATTTCCCAACAGCTCTACCACATCTGATCTCCTCTCCTCGACTTCCTGATCTGACAGTTTGTGAAATGTGAAAGAGACGGTGGACCGTAATGTGAGAGCGTCAAGGATGGCTTTGATCCGATCAGGCGATTCCATGTATGGATGAAGTCGTGAAGAGAGGAACTCGCACGGCGGATTGTGCAACAGACAAAGCGGCGAGTAGAAAACGAGCATTGTGCCTGCAGATATACTCTTGATGGACTCAAGTCAGCCTCGAATATTTGAATCTGGGTATCGTAATCGCTCCTGAGCAATCCTGCAGAGTCCTCGCTAATGCCAGCCAATGCCAGCTAATGCAACTTTTGATCTTGAGGCATGATCTCCTCAGCACGTGCAAAAGGGTACTCCTGAAACTACACGTAAACTACGGAATAAGGTTGAAGACTTTAGGCTTCCTGTTTTTTTGACCAGGTGAGTCGAGCTTGGAGATATTGAAGGAAGATACGAATCCTTTCAGATCTTGTCATAATGGTTAACATTCCGAAGACCCGTCGGTATGTCTTCTTCCCTGAGACTCAGACTCGAGCCGATGCTGATGATGTTTGCGCAGAACATTCTGGTTAGCACGAGCCCTTACACCTTAATGCAACAATCTAACAGAAACTGTTGTAAAGTAAAGGGAAGCAGTGCCGCAAGCACACCCCTCACAAAGTAACACAATACAAGACGGGAAAGGCGTCGCTTGCCGCTCAGGGAAAGAGGCGTTATGACCGTAAACAATCCGGTTATGGTGGACAGGTGCGTTCACCCTTAGCAACGGAGGCATGGGTTGAATGAGATGGATGTGCTTGTGCTGGATGTATAGACAAAACCCGTTTTCCACAAGAAAGCAAAGACAACGAAGAAGGTCGTACTACGGCTGGAGTGCACGGCATGCAAGTACAAGATGCAACTTGCCCTGAAGAGGTGTAAACAGTTCGTCCCCTTCAGTCCTTACGGCAGGATGGAGTTAATGATTTTTCGTGCAACAGTTTCGAACTCGGTGGAGACAAGAAGACGAAGGGTGCCGCTCTTGTTTTCTAAACACGTCCCTTCCCTTTCTGCCGTCACCTCCTCACTCCCCCTGCCTCCCTGCATCATTTGCATATGCGTCTTCGGTGTATCTCAAGCTTTATGATTTCATGCCATATCATTTAAATCAAAGTGGAAACGGGTCTGCAGGCTGCAAATGGTGTGAGTGAACAATAAAAATAGTGACGGCGACGGGAATGGTCTTCAAGGATAGATGTTGCTGGAATCCAGGCACTTCGCTGGCTTGCCCCCAATCCTAACTCTATAAGATAACATGTCGATTATCCCCTTTTTGACCAAGTTTTGGTTTGGTTTGGTACGTTCATGGAGTCGAGGTCATGAGCCGCTCGGCTTCAAATGATCTTTTGTTTTGGGTTTGAGCCTATAGACAAGAATCATGTTTGCTTAGGCGGCAAAACAGGGAGAAGCGCTGAACGACTGCAACAACTTGCGTTGGGAGTGACTGGCAATCAATCAGCCACCTCCGCACGATCATATTTGATTTCTGTTTAAGCATCTGTCCCCATCAGTGTGCTCGAAGTTGTCGTGGCAACATTGGAAGAATCCTCCATTATCATGACTTTATGTAGGTGATGATGGTAGTACATTGTACTTTCATGGAATTTTTATTCCAACTGGATTCTCCGTATCTAAATCTTCCGTTTCCCCTTCCTTTCTTTTTGCTTCGAGCTCTTTCATACTCTGCTCAAGCGCTTTAATCACCTCTTCATCCTCGTTGAGGTCCCTCATAACGATTTCTTGCACGGCAGGCCGATCAGCAATTGCTATGCCCAAGAGAAGTCCAGCGTAAGTGGCCGCAAAAGATGCATCTTCCTAAAAGAAAGTCAGCAGGAGATCCCTGGATATAAAGGACTCCATACGTTCTCTGCGCTCTGACGAACTTGTTCTAGATATAAAGAAGTGAGGACATGGATATTTGGACGACGATTCTTGCATCGGCAGTCTGGAATACAGGCAGGGTCCTTGCACGGGGGATCGAGATCTGGTTTGCATTATAAATTAAGCTCAATAGCTAAGTAGAGAGTAGTTGCTCACGTAAATTCAGAAGCATCTCTCTGCAGTTGGAGTCTGCTTCCACTAAGTTTGATAGAAGACAGAGGCAAAGGCACATGAGATCAAACTTTGCGATGTCGGCTTTAGATTTGGGCATCGGTTTGATGTCTTCATCCTTTTCCTGACACGAGGCAAGGTATCGGATTAGGATGGGAATGACATTTGGACAAGCGCCAAGTGCTGACGACCATGCAGGATTGGACGTGGTAGTGCCGATGAAAACTTTGAGGCTACTGAAGATGCAACTGAGAGCTGCACACTTAGGTAAGGAAAGAAGCAAGGTGATTTGTCAAAAACGTACCGGAAGCTGCTATACGGTGGTCTTCATTGGACGCGAGGAAATAGGCTGATACTAGGAAGGCTTCTGCAGCTTTCGGGAGACGGGAAATCTGCTCATTTGCAACGTCCAAGGCCTCATCGCACGAGGTCATGCAACGTTCCGTGATTTGAAGTGCAAAGTCGATGCCGTCAAGCAGTGACCGCCGAGACCTTAAGATAATACTCTATACATCTTCATTAAACCTCGGGTGCAGAATCAACGCTAGAGCCTCACATTCGCAACTGCAACAAAATCATTTGTCAGGCCCGTGAGAATATGTCGCAAGCATCCTGTATTGGTGATGAAGGAGGCTACATCGAATCTGTCGCTGCTCGCGGTCACCAAAGGTGCCAAGGTAGAAAGACAAAGAAAGCGAAGCGATAGCTGGTCAGTTGATGAATATTAGTCATACGATAGAGCCCGTAAGGATGAAGACCGACCACATCAACATGGAGGTAAAGTAGGGGAGACTGTGTAATCAACTCTTTGAGAGATGTTTGCTGATACACCATACCACGATATTAGGCAAAGTTGGATTGAGAGCCAAGCACGCACAAATTTCTTCTCTGTCTTCCCTAATACCTTCGACGACCCTATTCCGCCTCCCAGCTCATCTCCCGCCCAACCTCTGTTTAGCATACTCGTAAGCGCAACCAAAACATCAGGAGGATTTGTTGACGTTGACGACGATGCACCAGCATCATCCGAAGGGTCCATCCGAAGCAGAATGTCGATGGATCGTGATTGGGAAGCTATGAGGCAGAGCAGAAACGCGAAAGCGGGATCCAGCACCTGTTTCTTGTTAGCCTTGATTTACGGCCAGGAGAGAATGGTACGCACTCTGTCACCATCACCACCACCTGCTGTTCTGAAAGCCTTGTACACGCGGTCGAAGCCCCCAGTGGCTTTGAGTTTCCTCAAAAACTCCGCCTCGCCCATCTTCCTCAAGATCTCAATTGCACTCGTCCTCTTGATCCCAATCGGCTCTTCTTTCTTGAAACCCTCCAACAGATAATTCAAGTCGTCCTCGAACCTTTTGCTCTCTCCTACGCTCCTCAGCTCAGCAATTGATCTCACATTATAGTAGTCGTCCGTAATCCCATCGTCGTCGTCCAAATCAATCCCCCACCGTTTTCGCATCTCGGTATATGTCTCCCGTACTTTCAACTTGGATGTCATCTCTTTTAGAGCAGAGCGAGGAGAGGTATCATCGCTCTTTACTGGTGTCCTCTTCTCGGATGGCTCGTGGTGTACATCCTCCAAGCTATCTAGTAATGTATCACCAGGGGCCGACGGATCTATGCGGAAGCTTCGGTTCTTGCCATATGTCTTCTTCAGTGGTGTTGGTGCAGGTCTCGATTCTGGAATTGGGACAGCAGGAAGCACGCGGGAAGGTGTACGCGACAACTTGTTTGGAGAGGATGTTGCAGACGGTGCAGATACCTCTCGTCTGAGGGTAGGAGGGATGTCAAGGCGAGGGGATGGGCTAATGTTGGTTGGTAGCGACGCCGTGTGACCTAGCAAGCCATTGGATGCGGGTGAGACAGGCTCTTTGCCAGGCGAAGCAGGGTTGGAGAAAAGGAGCGTGTTAGACTTCTTCAGCTTCATTCTCTCAACTACCTTGGCTTTCCCTTCTTCCTTCTCTCCTTGTGCAGATGGCTCTCCCAAGTCCATCAAGTCCTGAAAGACGGCACTAAGGTTCCTTGCTGGCGAAAGTGGCGGTCTACCATTCTGGAGGCCAACCAGCAATGGAGGTGTAGATGGCCGAGGAGGAAGAGATGCAGGAGTGTCTTCATCAAGTGACGTCTGCTGCTCATCATCATCATCTTGAGCGATCTGTCGCTTCCTGCGTGATTGCTTTGCCCTCTCTGCGGACCGTTTTGGATTGTGCACGACATGGGATGAACGACGTCCCACGGTCTCAGAATCACTGTGCTCGTTGGATTGAGGCAGTGATTTTTTCTCGCTTTGGGTTGGAAACAAGGTGGTAGAAGCAGTTCGATGAGCGTGTACCGAGCGGGTTGGGCCTGGGGCTCTAGAAGGCGGGCCGTGATCGACTGGAACCTCTCTCCTCTTCCCTTTCGTCGGATTATTTCTCGTTGAGGAAAACACCCGAAGTGCCGACTCCTCTAGAACAGGATGTTCCCTTCTGTTTTCTGTTTCCTTCCCCTTCCCCTTCATCGGTGACTTGGACTTCCTCCTCATAACAACAACGATCTCTTCCTCCGTCTCAATTTCGCTCTTAGCTACATTGAGATTAGATATCGATTTGTTCCTCGATGTCGAAGGTGGAGCTGATTTCTTCTGTGAGAAAGGAGGATGAGATCCAGCAGGAGGAATCGATGTCGTCTCCCGCGCCATGTTGTGCCTCAGTGTCATGTCTTCCTCCTCATCTTGCATAATCTGGCGCTTCCTCTTCGTTCTCCCTGTGCTCCTACGACTGAGTGCTTCCTCAGCTTCCTCTGTCGCCCCTTCACCTTCTGCCCCATCTCTCAGCTGCTGTTGCTTGTCCTGCTTACTCAGGGTTTGAATAACCCCGTCCTCCGGGAGCTTCTGAGTGTTTCGCTCCTCATCTTCATCTTGCACTATCTGACGCTTCCTCTTCCTCCCCGTGCTCGCACGGCTTAGTGCCTCCTCCGCCTCATTTTCAACGACTTCTGGTAGTGGCTTCTGAACGTGACCTTCCTGCTCCTCTGCCCTTTTTCGCTTCCTCTTCTCTCTATCCGGGCTCACGTCTACAGTCGAAGCCACAACTTCTTCCTCTAATTCCGGAAGCGTGGAGTCTAAGCCGTTTCGGCTGCTGCCTGGTACTTGAAAGACTTCGTGGAGACTGCGACGACGGAAGGGTGTTGGTGTCGACACTGAAGAAGATGGTGAAAGTTAGATTCAACAGAATGCAAGGAGGAACAATGATCAAGTCAGGATAATATTAAAGGTAATGCTCCTAAGGCGGCCGCGTGTACTCGTCAAGGAAACAAGGGAAGTCAAGCGAGCTTTAGTTGAAGGTACAATATTCTACCGTGGGGAGTTCATGATAAGTGTAAGGACAATGCACAGATTTAGATCCTCGTTGCGCCTGGCTGTTGTATTACGATTGACAATCAAGGAGCAATTGCCGCTTGCTGTCCATAACAGTTGTTTATAAATACATTTCGTCATTGCATGCAATTTTCGCACGTTACATTGCATGTCAAACGTTAGACAAACTCTCCAAAAGACCAAAGAAGGCAGGGAACTATCTGCCATAACTTTCCACATCGAAGCAACGCAGATAACGCACCATTGCTGCTGTTTTTCGTGGTTCCACTCTTCTTCGCATTTGGCTTCTCTCCAGATTTTTCTTTCTCAACATGCTCCTCCTCATTCCTCTTCCTCTTTGCACTTGCGGGGCTTCTATCCCCTGAAGGCGCCGGGATCTCTACTACTGGTCGCTTCTCTCGCTTTCGTGATTTGTAGGTTGACGTGATATTCTGGCGGGGGCGCGTAGTAAAGTCTGAGTCCATGTCGCGTTCCACTGCTCTATATTAAAGAGGGAGTTGTTCACAGAGAGAAAAGTGGTCGCTAAGTAGTTTACGTCTACGCAAGTTGAAGTTGGCAATTGGCGCGTAGGCTGCTCCGTGCGGGAGAAGTAAGTACACAGTGCAAACACAAGCAACTCTGTCGAGGGAAGAGCAGAAAACCAGAAAACCAGCCATATTCGCCCTTAACAACTTAGAAGATGCAGCAGTACGAGGAAGACGAACTATTGCGGCCTTATTATTTTGGACACGTAGTAGAGGAGCGAGGGGAGAGCCCACCACCAGAGGACGAAGTTGTCGAAGCCCCAGCAAAAGGAGGCGACAAGGTGTGTTTTTCTCCCTCCAGAACGCGTTTCCTGATAGTTCAATGGAACAGTTAGCGCAAGCAACATCAGTTGTCCCCCTTAAGCGAAAGTTAGAAGGGGATTCCGCCTCCCCTTCGCCCTATGCAACTCCTCCTCCAGGCACATCCCATTCTCCCGGCATCAAGGATGCAGTGGCAGCAGTAACTCTTCAGAAGCCAGTGGACGTGATTCCGGACTGGGAAATGCATTCTAATCCCTCTTTTGCTGCTCATGGATTCTACCTCACTCGAAGCTATCCTACCAACGTCAAATCCTTCCGATATATTCCTTGCACTCCATCTTCCAAGAGTCTTCCCTCCTCATCCAACAACCCCAATTCCGCGACATTGCTGGATCCACGATACACGATATATCGAAGCATGCAATCCTCTCCAGCCGACGTGGTGCGATTCAGTTGGGAGGACAGGTCGACTTATGTGATGCTGAACAAGACAGGGACGGAGGCGACGACGGATAAAGGCTTCAGGAGCGTTAGAGCAAATGTGCCGGTCAGGGAAGGGAGCTGGTATTGGGAATTTAAGGTGACCAGAGGGAACGGGGACAAAGAGCTGCTCGGAGCGGCCGCACCGAGAGACGGAGCCCACGTGAGGCTTGGGATTGGAAGGAGGGAGAGCTCGCTTAACCATCCCATAGGAGTTGATGCGTTTGTACCCTCCTTTGTTGATCTGCTTCCTTGCTTATCAGAAGTGTTGGCGCCTATGTCTACAGATATTCGTATGGCATCCGTGACAAGTCAGGCGAGCGCATCCACCTGTCCACTCCCCAAGCGTATGGCAGTCCTTTCACCACAGGAGACGTAATTGGTGTCTTCCTGCACCTACCAACCATGAGGGAACCGAATCCTTCAGATCCAAGAGACACAGCACACGTCGTGCGTCGCCGCGTTCCCGTCCGGTTTAAGGCTCGATTATACTACGAGTGTCTAGAATATGAACAAGAGAAGGAGTACCTTGAACTCGACCCAATGGTAGCCAAATTGCGTGAAAAAGCGAAACCGACGGTAACTGCCAAGTCGACTGCACCAGGCGGCAAGCCACCGAGGCGTACGAAGAC